>JAPDSC010050888.1:59488-85040 GCA_026290005.1 Latrodectus geometricus | reverse complement strand
TATATATATATATATATATATATATATATATATATATATATATATATATATATATATATATATTTTACATGGAAAAGAGGCTAACCAAAAAATTTGTGTCTGAGTATACTCAGGTATTCCACATATGATTTCTTAAATGGTATTAAGTTCTATTGGTGAGAAAGAATGGAATAATTTTACAAACGATTTCAAGCAATGACACTCCAAAAAAGTTACCATTGTCAAGTTAAGTAACAGTTAGACAACTTGCTCTTACATGCTCTATTTATATATTAAGGTGTTCCTCAAAATATCCAAAAGAAATGTTTATCCTAAGTTGACAATGCAACACGCTAACTAGATCTAATTTTTGCATTAGCAATGTGTCATTCTTTTAGAACACCCACTATTCATAAAGCCATCAAATTTAATTCCTTTTGCTTCGTTTTCTATAAACAAATATAATTATATTCAAGTGAAATATTGTTCAACTAGTTCAGCTAGTAAATTTCAACTAGTAAATTTCTTATGAGCTAAAGACAACATAAGTTGTTGTCTAGCTCATAAGAACATTATTCATTTAAATTTAAAACGTTGTACAATAATAAAGAGGATTCACAAATTCTTTCCCTTAGTTTTTCCTAAAATCTGCCTTCGAGTACAGTTGCAATTCTATTATAATTGTGTATTGCTTGCAATACCTAAGTTTATTGCAAGCAATACGATTACAATAGAAATATAATATATAAGTATTAAAGTGAGATATGATTAGAGTAGTGAATTTAATTTTTCAAGTTATAAAAAAGTTTCGAGCTTTAAAAAATTTAAACTCCCTCTGATCCTACTCAGATAAATATAGAGTTTTTATAATTTTCAATAAATTTTCAAAAATTTTAACAGAAGTTAACATTTTGCATTAAATATGCACATTTTGAGTACTTTGAGTACATAAAATTCATTATGTTTATATAGCGAAAATTTTGACATTTGTTTCTGTATGACTTTTGGAAAAAATTTAATATTTAAATATTTCATTAAAGTATTTTGAATATATCTTGATGATTTTAATGTCTTATAAATATGATTTAGCCAGAAAATTTAATAAATCCAAAAGTGTATTAAATAAAAACTCGGGAAAAAGATAAATTTATCAAAAATAGCTAAATAATTAAATAATAAAAATAATTAAAAAAAAACCTAAGAAAATCAAATATTGAAATTTTAAATTTGTTTATTAAAAAATGGTGAAAATTTGTAATATATATACGTACATATACAAGTAAAAAAATCATGCAATAAATTTTGTAATCCGCAGGAATATTAAAGTCAATGTTATACAGAATACAGAAGTTACCATTATCAACGGACATTATCACAAAGCAGTTGCCAGCATTGATTCCAAAGAAGGATGCCCAATTATACCGGGAGCAACACTATCCAAGATCTTTTACCTAATGCCATCAGCTGAAAACAATAAGGTAAATTACAATATTTAATTTGTAAAATCAAACGATTCTAATTAAAAATGACGAAACGGAATAGAAATAATCTTATCAACTTAAATGTCTTCTTTTTTTATGAAAGAATTCTTTATACTATAGACCTGAAAAAGTAATTAATTAATATTTGATACATTAATATAAAAACAAATTGTTATTACTAAACTATGTTTTATTTATTTTTTTTTATTGAATCTTTATACCTGGAGAAATAGGGTTGAAATTTTTCAAATCATTAGTAAAAATTGATGTGCTTTTATTGGCGTAAATCATCATATTTTTAGTAGATTACCAGCAAAATACATCATAATTTTTGAATAAGGAATTTTGATATAAATTTCATATATTAAATGTCAGAAAAAATTAAAATAATTTCTTTAAAGAAAAACAACTTTCATGAAAATAGTAACTATAATATTAAAATTTTTAGAACATACATCAGGAATTGCGTAACAGGAAGTTATTCAACATTAGGAAAAATAATGTAAGCAAAGAAAAATATTCTATAAAGCTTACAGTGATCACTTCATAGATAATTGTCTCAAAATCACCTTGAAAGCAATAGTATCATTGCCTTTTTCAACATGGCCTTGATATTGTGGTTCTGAGATAAAAATTGTTTGTACAGACACTTGTCTTAAAAATCAATGTCTGTCTTAAAAACAAGTGTCTGCGCTAACAGCTCGCCGACATTTACAGCAGCATGGAAGTCAATTGGGCAACCATAGTTTCGGCTACCCAGACCCTACATTAGAAACATGAACGTCTTCAGTAGCGTAATCAAGAACAAACCTCAAAGGAGAAAAAGGCGTAACTTCCTCTTTTTAAACGAATTCCCGTACTGCTTAAAAATTCAAGATGGTCACATCCGTATTTGGCTTTATTATTCTTTCGATATCCTTTTATTGGTCTATCAACTGAAGTGATGATTTGAAATGACATTGGATATTTCTCTCTCACATCTCTTGCTTAACTGACTGCATTTTGAAGAGAAGACGTTACTTATATTTCTATTAGGTGAACGTCTATGTCTCAACTTTTTAAGAACTGAGTAACACTATATTCTGGAAAAATAATACACTAAAACATGTTTCCAGTACTTTTGGACTTTCTGTGATACAAAATATGCTGTTTTGCCGGCCAGAATGCTTTCTCGCGAATAAAAAATATCTAATCAATGGCCGAGTATTTTGTTCATCACCATATACCCGTCGCGTATGAAATCGATGAACTGTAATATCATATTGATGCTTGCATAGGCAAGTATCTCTTTGTACATGCTATCTAATTTCTATTTAACTTAATATCTATGCGTATAAATTCTGGTATTGTTATTCTGAAAACTGATTTCTCAGGATCTACGCTTTCAAATTTCTTGAAAATTTGATTACTGTTTTTGATGGCATATAAGATGCACTTTGAAAATTGCTCAGAAACACGGGATACATTGTATGCGTCGATACTCTGTTTTTATACTACATTCATCTCTGAAAATTTCCTCTTGTTTCCTTGCGGAATGTGAGAATTTACGGATGTAGAATTTAGTAAATGCCATTGACGTTCACAGTTGGGTTCGTTTAAAATTTCCAATTTTTGTGGACAATTTTTAACTGTGAATGATGAAATAAAGGAAATGGTTAAATCATTTAGAAAGTGCGACATTAATGATACATTGGATGGCACACAAGGAAATTTGTTGTATAAGGACTCAGTTGCTGATTTAGAAGAGGTTTTAAGTAACTCATCGCGTAATTCTGAAGGTTTTGACGAAGGAGATTAAAAGGTGTTCTTTTTTAGATAGATTGGATATTTTCAGAAATCATTACTTTGTATTTTTATTATTTTATATTGAAAAAACTATAATTCATTATAATGATTGATAATAAAGAACTGTTTTCAAAAATGTGTATAAAATGTATAAAAAATGTGTCTCATACACCGGTAAATACGATACTTGTTTTTTCCAGTAGACTATATTTTCCCAATATTAATAATCTCAAAACCAAAAATAGTATGCAAAATATTCTATATTGCTGCTTAAATGAATTGCAATTCTAGATATTTTTAATCACAATGATATCAATGAGTTTTAAATCATGTGGTCAATCAAGTTGCTCTATGATATTTCGATCGTTGCGTTTCTACTAATCAGTATTAGAAGTGATTAAAAATGAATAAAAATAATTTCCTACCAATGCTATAGTTAATGAAATAATGTAATATACTACATGAAATCAGGGTTAAAGCATTCGCTGTGATTGGGGTGGGCCATTATGTAGAAAAAGAAAGTCGAGAGAAATCTATTTTAATGTATTATAATACATGTAGATATATAAACAAGAACTTTTTTTATTTAATACGATTATATACTTCTACAAATCACACATACTAGAACATATAAAAATATAATTATAAAAAAGAAAATTATTTCAAAATTTTAGAAATGAAATTCAAGCACAGTAAAAAACCAAATATAACAAAGATCAAATATAATAAAAATACTTTTATTAGTAAAAAGTATAATTATATCTATTATCACAATCTTTGGTGAAATATTTAAAATTTGGCAAATTTGTCAATGACAAAATCTTTGTCAAATTTAACTGCATCTTTACTGCTAATTTTTATCAAATTTCAAATTCCAGAAAGTGTAAGATGCTAATTGAACAACTGTGAACTTCATCATAATGAAAGAGAAAAATAGATTTACAATAGTATATTGTACCAAAATTCAAAAGCAGCTTCCCGTAAGTTTGGATATTTCAATTCTGGGGAAAGTTTCTAAATTCTAAGCAAGTTCCTTTCAGCATTTAGGATGTTTAGTTCCCATCCATTACTGGTTATTCCCAAGGTCATTTACCTTATTAAAAAAAATATGAAATCTATGTTCAATTATCACATAAATGAATGTAATGTGAATCATATTTGTCTATAATTAGCTTATAAGGTCTCCTAACATAATAAATGGTTTTCGTTGGAGGTTAGATAATAGTTCAGTGGAATATAACTATATACACAAATGCAGATTGAATTCAAGGTTATCATTTCGTGTTTGAAGATCTTGTAATCAATCCTTCAAGTTTGCCTGTAGGAAGCAAATGAACTACCTCATGTTGTTTAATGGTGTATATTTTGATCATCTTTATACGTGTTTTGATACAAAATATAGTGATATGACGATTGCATCTTGTTTTCATATGCATTAACTCTCATTATGCTATTTTCAGGTATTATTTTAGAACATACTAATGATTAGCTTTTCTTATCAATGGGAATCCCATGACAAGTTAAATTGTATTTCAACTAGACTGGTCCTCGAATTTCATTTTAATGAAGTATATTGGGACATTAGATTGATCCACAGAAGGTGGTGACTTCGAGTTTGATCTACATATATGATAGGTTTCAAACAATATTCGTGTTGTTTGCGGTCAGAAATAAAAATAAACATGTTGTAAAGCATTACAATTCGCATTACATCTAGTTTCATTAAAGATAAAAAAAAGAGTTTTTAAACACCTTTTTATTAGATTCAATTATTCTTTTGATCTAAATTTTTAATTCATATCAATAACATTAAGTCACGCGTTTTCATTTCAATTCGATAAAATCTATCAAGATATGGGATTTCATTTGTTCATATTTTTTTAGCTAGGTTAATTTTTAAAATCTATGTTGCTTCATGTAAATATATTCTGATTATAAAATTTAAAAATGAAAGTCAGATATTAACGTGTAAAAAATTATATTTTAGATTTCTTTTGAAAAAAATGGTCGTTTCAGATTATATTCTTTGCCATAAATCTATTATATGAATTATTCTAAACAGTTCCACTGTCAAATTATTTTGCCACAGTTTACCGTTTGAACATATGAATAAAATTTCTAGAATAATATTATTAATAAAAATTCGAGAAATATGTAAAGAATATGTACGTTTTACAAATCTAACATTCAACAGTTTACAATAAGAAAACATTTTGTTAATTTACACCTAATTTATTTTTTAAATTTTGCAGTAAAATAAGGCTTTAGAGATTTATTTACTTCATATAAATGCTTTAATATTTTACTCTTTTCAGGTAAAACGTGGAGTAGCTTTGGATGGAATGTTAAAAGAAGGGGACACTAATCTCGCCTCATCAACTCTCAACAACTCTGACGGATTAGGTATAGTCATTTCTTACATGGTACGCGTCCGTCTTTATATGGGAGCCATTGGGGGAGAGTTGGTTGCAGATGTACCTTTCAAACTCACCAGTCCAACTCCGGAAAAAGAAAAAGAAGTGCGAAGTCTACAAAAAAGAGTTCACAAGCAATTATCCAGGGAAATGAGTACAGATTTGGTATTCGAAGACTTCGCTAGACGGCGACAATTCAGTGAGGATCACGAATAAAACTTGAGGACTACTGATATGTAACACAAAAACAAAACAAATTGCATGTAATAAAATTAGAAATTCTGAATTTACTAAATAGAGAAATAGCTAAGTTCCAGAATGGCCTTAAAGTCAGTATAAAAAAATTCAAACTAAATTAGTATATTAAATGAACTTCACACATACAAAAAAATAAATGATGCATATTTTATTTGATTTTGGTTATGACTCAGTCTCTATAATGATCTGACTGCATAAAAAATAACTATATACACCAGGGGTGGCCAAACTTTTGGGATCCGGGGTCTACTCCACATTTGAAAAATCGAAGGCGGTCTACCAATGGCAGAACTAAATTAACGTACATATTTATTTTCGGTAACAAGAAAAAAATGTTAAATTATGTAATTTAAAAAAAAATATCTTAATATTAATATTTACAAAATAAAAACTTACTGACGAAAATAATCAAAGTATTCATATATCAAAAAGTGAGCATCCTATTCACTTCGTTTAGTTGAAATTTGGCACTGTATATCTGCGACAAATTTATCATATTGTGGCTAGTACGAGCTTATTGCAGTGCATAAACACGAAATTAAATGTTATTCTGTTAAATGCGTCCAATGTTTGTTTTTTGTTCATGGTTGAAAAAACAGATTCTCAAAGATACCTTGATCCAAAGCATGATTTGAAATACAAAATCAATTTGTAAATATTAGGAAACGTTTCCTCAGAAATTAATTTCCAAAAATTAGTATCGCTAAATATGCTCTGGATTTAAGAAATATATCGCATCTTAATTTAATAATTTCTTCCTCGACTGTGACTGCTGTGATATCTATTAAATGTCCAATTTTTTCAGATACGTTGTCCATCAATGTTGACATTTTCATTGTGACAATGTCCATAAATTTTGACATTTTCATTAAATGGAAATATCATAAAATTGATTTATTTTAACCTAATTAAGTCAGCCAATCTTCTTTCAAATTCTTCAAACAAAACAAGTAAGTGTTAAGCGAAAACTTCGAAGTCTCGGTTTGAATTATGGATGCATTCTTCCTCCATGTTTTTGAAGTTTCTCAATTCATGTTTTCTTAATTGAGATGCATACCTTTCTATAGTTTCTTTGAATGTTTTAAACGCGCTCATCATGTCCGTTTTAGGTTTTATATATAAATCGTAAGCCTTTAATCATAAATCTTTGCACAGTTTGTTTTGGGTTTTAAAGCGTTGACTGTAGTAAATTTTTATTTTAAATAATTCATTGATTCTATGTCATAAGTCATAAATTAAATTGTTAATATCCGAGGTCATTATCAGGATGGTCGCGTGGATTACTTAAAATGTCTTCACGGTCTACAGGTCGACGTCTTGGCCATCCCTGATATACACTTTAACTTTATGCCGATCATTGTTAATAACAAATGTTCCTTAATCAAATAATATTAATTAATAATTCACACAATACACATTAAAAATAAGAAATTAATAATCATCGTAAAATAATTACATAAAAGCATTTATATCAAAGTAGAACAGCGAAAAGCACCTTTTAACTTATAAACAAACAGATCCAAATTAAATAAAATCATATAATTAATGATCAAAAGTTACAAATGGTTTGCATTATAGATACATGACAAATAAAAAAAGCATAATTCATAAACATCGATAAACATCATCCTATATAAAATGAAATACAAAAACAAGATGAAATAAGCAACTCGAGATGTGATTAATTGATTAAAAAATAATGCATAAGAGCTACGAAAAAAAAAAAAAAAAAGGTATCTTAACAAATATATCCTACAACGAAGCCTATTTGTTGGATTAATGTATGGATAATTTTTGGATAATAAAGATTTAAAATATAAATGTTAAAAAGCAAAAATCTAAAAGTATCTCATCTAGAATTCTAATATCTTGAGTTAAAATACAATATAATTTTTTCGAAAAGAAATATTCCCAATAACATACGTTTCTTATCATCTACATTCATTGTGTCGTATTCCGACATAAAACCGAGATGAATATTCCTATATTAAACAAATTTGGAATTTCTTTATTTAAGAAAATCGAGGCTTAGTAATTTTTATAGTATGATATTAAATGTCCAAATGTATATCATAGCACTCTGAAAGTTAAGATGAAGCATTATTATTAACACACGACTAACTTGAATGCGTAACTTAACGATAAGAAGAAAGTTAAAAAGTAGAGCGAGCTTAATGCTAGGAACATTCAGTAAAAGAAATAGGAATTAGTTGTTATTGATGACACTTGGCAACGCCAAGCCCGCCCGTCAGAGACTAGGCGAATGAAGTCAGAAAGAAAGCGTCTTCCGTTTTTTGAATAGAGCACCTTCATACGAAGGTGGAAGTATTTTGACTAATAGATGGCTGCTGCATCCGTTTTTTGAATAGAGCACCTTCATACGAAGGTGGAAGTATTTTGACTAATAGATGGCTGCTGCATCTGAATCTACCAATTTTGAGATTGAATCCAAAGAAGACCCATAGCCTGGCTCCAACCACCCCCAGAGGTATTAATTTGGAATGGGAACATGGAGGACATTGCGACCCGATATATTTTACGTGCCCCAATCGCCATTAGTGGACACGACGGATCTTCGTCTAAGCCGGGATTCAAACTTACCACCTTTCAGTAACGAGAACGACGTCTTAACCAACTGGGCCACCGCGACCCTTATGGAAATTAGTCAAGTAGATTATTTAAGCCAGATTCTGATAGTTAAAATATTGATACGATAGAGATATTGATAGTTAAAATACCGCTTAAATCCCAAACTTCAAACAGAAAACTAAATACAAAAAGCCTTTTTTTTCCCCCAGATGTTATATCACCAAGATAATAATCATTTCTATGCAAAATGGTAGTTACTGGAGTTCATTCCTGTCAATAATAGATAAATAAAATTTTTGTGTAGAATACAAATATAGTAGAATCACATTTGTACTATCTCTAGTTTGGAAAACGTAACCAAAATCTTTGGATTCTTAACCCCTAGAACAATAGCAATTGCATTTTATTTATTTTTTAAAAATACAAATGGGCATAAGATGTCAGCTCACGTATGCAAATAAATGAAATAACTGATATATAAATTACTGATAAATAAAAGGAAAAATTAGAATTTGTAAATGTACTTCATCCTAACACATGGAATTTGAGAAAAACACACAAAATTTCAAAGTGATTTTACTTCCATCTTTCAAAATAGACAAATAAACAATTTTAATTATTTTTCTTCGAACAGTAAATCTCGAATTCGAATTTTGAAATTATCGATTTAACTTTAATATTAATGAGTAACTATCAAAAATGCAATATTAAATGACTAAGAGCACAAAAGAACAGCGATGCAAAACATCAGTTTAATGCGCAACTACAACGTTATCATAAAATAATTTATTTTAAATTTCAATTATTTATTGTATAATTATCTGCAAAGTATAATTTAATAAAGTATAACACATAAAGTGCAATTTGCAAAGTTTAAAATACCTATATTCAATATATTTGCTCAAAACTCCTATTACAAACTATCTACTATGTCATATACAATCATGTTTTGCTTTAAGTTTATAATCTTTAATTCATCCATGTAGATGAAAGAATTATAATTTAACAGAAAAAAGGAATAAAAAAATCGTTGAGTATGAAATTCATGTAAAGAAGATAAAAAAAAGTAATTAACTTCTCATTTTTCAGAGTTATTTTATACTCTAAGAAATAAAGCAAACTGCAGCATTTTTTACAGTTACTTTGCACAAGTGCTTCAAATACTTACACAAGTTTTCATAATGCTTTCAACTCTAGACATTTATTTATAAACATATTAAGAAAATTAGATACTTACCTAATAACATTAATATGTTATATTAACGACGAACAAAACTTAATATTTACTAACATTTTATACTAAATTAAGTTTTTAATTTGCTTGAATGGGCGTACGTGTTAATATTATTTTGTGACATTTCTTAATTTTGAATTAAAATATACTTAACTCTCTTTATAAATATTAAGCATTATTATATATAAAATTTCTTTTTAAATATTATTCATAGTCGGTTTGTGAATTGTTATACTGAGCATTTCTAAAAGTCATCTTACTGTAGATCATTAAAATATTTTCCTTTTGAAATTTATATTCATAAAATCGATAAAAAGCTTTTCAAAATGAAATAATTTTATAATTTACCCTGCGAGATAATTAGGATATAAATTGTGGACGAGGAAATGTTTTGATGAATAATATGCGATAGATAAGTGGTGTAAGATATAAAAACAAGCAACATGAACAAGATGTAATTCATTTTTATTATCGATATTTAATATGCAATTTACATTATATAAGCAAACAAAAAAAGTGTGTTTCAATAAGCGGTATGGATGACATTGTTCTCTTTCAGAAAACAATGTCAGCCAACCCTCCCAAGCATGGAATCAATAAGTTTGTAAAAAAGAGACTTGGGGGTATTTGCTACCTTATAGGTTGAAAAGAGTATTTAAATGAATTATTTTTGGGTTAATATGGGACCCAAATATGACCTTAATAGAATATATTTGGTTGATCCCAAACAGGTTTTGTAGAGTTCATATCAGGGAATAAATTGGTCAATTCATTCGAAGATTGTTTTCGCAAACAAATAAAATTGTTCTTTCAATTTTGAAAAAGAGAGCATGACAACATTATCATCGATGAGAATAAATTCATCTTCAATTGATTCAGTGTCTGAGGATTTTTTTCACAAATCACTAACCCTTTAGTACTCAATTTTCGATAACACAAGGTCAATGATGTCCTTAATTGAAATATTGAACCAGACCATTATATCCATTAAATATGACAATCTTAGGTACATACCAAGTTCTCTCCAGAAAAAGAATCTGTTAACTGTCAGGATGTGTGCTGAAACTGAATTCGTCAACGAAATAAAAAATAGCTTCACTCATCTGAGATGTATTTGTACTTACCTTTTGCGAGCAGCATGTTCCTTCTCTCAATGAAAGACCAATAATGAATACCAATTCAAGGTGGCATATAGTAGATTAGCGAAGTGCTAAAAGTTCCACACTATTACTGAGAAGGTAACTCTATAGGCTGCTGTAAATACAAACGAGATGAGAAAATACAGAAAACTTCTGACGAATATTTCTCTGTCGAGCAACACAATCAAAGAATCTAGCACATAACCCAGGTTTGCAACGATTAATTAGTAGAAAAAATGAATTTGAGGATTACGACAGGAAGAAACCAGACTACAATTACAATCAAACCTTATCAGCCATGTACGTTTCATTGACGATTATGCTATCATTATAGACCCTTTTGTTTTGGAAAAGCTAGAATTGAAGATTATTTGTTGTTGTTACTTATGATACTTAGCGACGCCAAACCCGCCCGTCAGGACTAAACGAAAGAAGTAAGAAAGAGTCGTTTTTTTTTTTAATAAAACACCCGTATACGAAGGTGGAAGTACGATTTTAGCTCATAGATAGCAGCACTATCTGGGTCTTCAAATTTAGAGATTGAAGCCAGAAGACCCATAGCCTGGCTCCAACCACTCCCACAGGTATTAGTTTGGAATGGGAACATGAGGGACATAGCAACCAGATATATTTTACGTGCCCCAGTCGCCATTAATAATGGACGGATCTTCGGCTAAGCCGGGATTCGAACTCACTAGCGTCCGGTTTAGAGGGCCCCTAATTAACCAGGGCATCGTGGCTCCGAAGATTATTTAATATCCTTAATATATTCACGAGAGAAAATATTTGGATTAGGCAAAGTACTGATGTGTGCACTGATTGTGGTTTATTGAGGTCTTGTCAATATGATGGATTAAGTAGCTGATTTAGCGCAAAGCACTGGATTGTTTGTGAATCAATTGAATCACTCACAGAGATGTACTAGCACTGACACAGAAGAATTTAAATGTCATATTAAAATCTGTAATAAGTGTAATAAACTACATAAAAACTAAGCAACTTAAAGGTCAGTTTTTTAAAAACCTATCTAAGCATTTGGAAGCTGAGCACATATCTTAAAAAACACTATTGCAGCTAGCTTTTGCTCTCATGTGACAATGTCTTGAAATTTGTAAGAAAAAAATTTCTAAATTTTTTTGGGGGAAAAAAGAAACAGGAAGTTAATAATTTCAAGGACAGATTTTTTGCTAAAATTAGTAAATTCGCGAGGCATACTTGGAAAAAAATTTATCGAATATCTTTCTCCAGGACAGTAACATATTGAAGATCGAACACATTTCACGAAAAAATTATAGATGTAGAAAAAATGAATAGAGGCAAAAATTGTTTTCTTATATTATAACAGATGCATGGCTTGTTATAATAGCAATATGGTCTCATGTAATATAATGATACTTTCCATAAAGCACCTGTAACAGCTGATTGGTTAATAAGATATTCTTTAGACCAAATCAAAAAGTTTCAATGGATCTCAGATTCTGTATGTCAAAGCACAAACAGAATTCATTTCACAGTAAAATCTGATTAAGCTTTTAAGTGGTTTGGTTTACTTGTTGACCAATGATCATTTTTTGTTCACGAGCCCAAAAATTTCTGAGTTTATAAATTAAAGGCTTAACTTTTAAGCAACAAAGCCTAAAAGAAAAATTTCTTTAGTTGAATTTGATGGATTTTTGAATATCTATAAAGAATATATATCCCATTCTAAGTGCAAATGATGAGTATTGTTATTTTCTTCATATTTGCATGAAACTAGATTTTCAACTACTCTTTTCTTATTAAAAGCAAATATTGTTCAAAACTTAATGTCGAAAAAAATGAGAGTAATTGTATTGACTTTATTCTGATTTGAACAATTGAGTACTAGGATAATTGGATCAGGAGATACGATTTAATTTAGATTAAGAACCACTACAAACATTCAAATATAAGGTGAGATTCGAACCCACAAATTGCTCAGCCAAAGATCAGAGTGATAACCATAGGCTGCCATCTTGGCCTCACCTGCCAACCTCAAAAAAAAAAAAAAAAATAAATAAATAAATAAAAAAAATAAAAAAATAAAATAAATAAATAAAAAAAAATATATATATATAAATAAATAAATAAAGTGCAGATATACTAAAAGAATTTTCACATTATTTTATTATTAATTCAGTTTTATTAAGTTTTTCTATTGATTAGAATCAAAGTACTTGCATAAATTTTAAATTTGAAGTACTTTGATGTATTTGTCTTCAACACTTTTGTAACTTTTATACACCTACAATGGTATAAATAACATGCAAAAATAAAATAACACATAATTAAAGAATACACTGAAAATTAACAATTTTTATTAACAAAAAAACAAGTTTAAAAATATATATATTTTAAAAATTAACATGTAATTAAAAACTAAAAAGGAAGTAACTTAAAACCAAAAAAGTTTAGATATGTACACTAATTTTATAAAAAAAATTTAAAAATGTAATAAATTCACCCTTAATTTTCAAAAAAAAAAAAAAAAAAAAAAAAAAAAAAAAAAAAAAAAATTTTTTTTTTTTTACATTTTATAAAAAACAAAATAGTGATAAAAAGGTTTTTATAGCTTTAAATTGCACGTCATACTTACAGAAGCAATGGGATATCATATACATTTTCCTCTAATTTTCTTTTTTTTTATGCAACCCAAACATTTGCCTACAATATGTCACTGACACCTTTAACAACGAATCTTCAAAATCTTAAGATTATTGTACAATGCAATTTTAATATTAAAGAAGAGATTTTTAATCAAAATATATAGAATATAATTTATAAACAAGCATATAGTAATAGCATTAAAAACGTTTCATTGGTTGCTTTAAAATCAATTTTTGATTAAGAGGGGCTTTGGTTTAAAGTAAATTCTGAATCATCGTAAATATTTGATTGAAAGGAAAATCAATTTCTTGAATTTTTTAAACTGGAGGCTAAGTAAAACAATCTAGATACCAATTCTGTAAATGAAATATTATAACTTATCCATTTTTGAAATAATTCATTTAGGGTAAGATCATTTTAATCAATGAAACATGCAGAATTTTTGAGTGGGTAACATTATAATAAAAAATTACAAATTCAAACTTTTTTTTGTCATAACAAATGAAGTATTTAGAAGCTGATAAAATAAAAAAGATTTGATATAAAATGTTTAACAATTTAAATTAAAATACACAATCTTTTTTGAAAACATATTTAATAAAGCTCCAGATATCATATTTTTAATGACAGTCATAAAAAATTAACAACTAGAATCTGTATAAATATTTAATGTTAATGGAGAATTAAATATTAATGAACAAACACTTTTCTAACAAAGTTGACATTTATTTTAAATGTCTATATACAACAAAGTGATTCTAACGAACATCTTTTTCCAGATGAATTTCATTTCAAAATGAATGTTATGAAGAAATGTAAAAATAAATTATTGAGCTTTAAACTGTTTGATTTTTCAGGATTAAGTAAACATAATCTAAATTTAATTAAGCATCACAGGATCCCAGAAGCTGAGGATAAATTATATCTCAATAAATTATTTTCCAAATCTTTGTTCACACTTGCTATACCTCAATAAGGCATTTTCAAAGTCTTTAAGGCAAATACCATGGTGTGTTAATTGGAAGCTATAATAAAAAATAATACGAAAAAAATTAGCAAGCATACAAACTAATTATACTTTTTCATAACATTTTCAATATACTATTAATAACATGAAATATAAGATTGCAAATATCTTTGAGAGCAAAATCACATTTTCAACATCTAAAAAGTTCTATGTAGTCACATCAAATCAACATGAATTTACAAATATCCTATGATTAATAAAATAATTTTAAAGGCATAAATTTTAATTCAAAAAATGAAAAACTTAAGGTACAAAATAGTCAAATAAACAACATATTCAGAAAATTTACAAATGTTTAACCTTGATCTTTGAATGTTTTATCTTAATAATATATTTTAATTAACAAAAAGTTACGAAAAACTTATCAGATTTTTTTATCAAATAAATTTACAAAAATTCATAAATTTAACCCCATTTACTCACACTAAACTGTGTGCAAGAAAATCCCAAAACTAGATTAAAAATGTGATATTGAATTCTAATTGAAGACATAAGTTAATTTCATAATTCAGAAGCAAGCATAGCAGTAAAAAAATAAAAATTAACAAAAAATTCAGAACACTCTTTTAAAGAAAAAAATATAATAGCATAAAGATTACATTTGTCAATATAAATTAAAAATTGTTAATTACAATCCAAGCTTAACTATAAATTCTGAAACTTAATTTGCTGAACTTTTTAAAGATAGTACACATTTTATTTAGCTAATATTTATTTTAAGTATTTAGCCCATGTTGGAAAACTAGTGAAATTCAATATTTATTTTTAATGACAAAAGTATCAAATTTTTTTATTCTTACAACTAAAGGGAGGGGGGAAGAAAGAAGAAAAGAGGTCTTTTAATTTGTATGATCTTTTGTCAAGTAACAAATAGTTTTCCTATAACACCTTTATTTCTATTATTGGCAACACCCGACTTTATCTAACTTTCATTCTTAAAAATCATTAATTTTAACATTTTTCAGTTTTTCTAATGAATTACTGATCAAACCGAGTGCTTTTGCTTCAAATCTTTAAAAAATAAATTTTTTTGTGTAATGAGGCAAAAATTTCTGTTTCTTCTTTACTTATATTCTGTTCAGAATTAACCTTTCTTTTTTACATCTATTTATTTTGCTGCACTAAAAAGCATAATGAGAATAAGCATTTTATGTGCTGTATTACTTATTTCAATATTAAATTAATAATATTCATTGCTTCATACAAAATCTTTTCACTTTCTTAATGAAGGAATACAAATATTCTTAATGAATGAATACCATTGTCTGGTTCCTTTCTTAAGTAATAATTGCTATTGACAGAAAATTCTAATTCAGGTATATCATTTCCATATGACAAAAGACATGATTTAGCTAATTTTGAAAGAAAAGAAAATTAAAATTTCTTGAAAGATTTTTTAATTCAGAAATTTTAGCTTGGTAATATTATTTTTAACAAAAAATTTTCTAATAGCTAGTTTAATATTTTCACAAACATACATTTAAACTTTTCAATTTATCATAAAATACATCATCTTTCTCTGATTTACTTTTCGCATATAATTTCAAGTCAAGTATAAAAGCCTCTAAAATAATTATTATTATCTTTTCTTGTATATCATATGAAAAAAGCTTTTGAAAAAGGAAACTTGAGTAAATAATTACAAGTTATCATGTAAGCACTTTTGACACGTAGAAAACTTGTTTACAGGTTACGCAATTAATTAACTCGGTACTGAACCATTATCTAAATTTTTAAGGAATAAAAATTTTGTTTCTTTTAAATTCACACTGCAGAGGCACCCATTCTATTTCACCAACAGCATCTTATTTTATAAACTTATATATGATACTTTTTACTAATTCATTTAGCTTACTATATATGTATATTAATGGAACTCATTATAATTATCATTTGAAACTGAAAAATTACTGTAAAAATAACAAAATACAAATACAATTCAATGGCTCCTTTAAAAGTTTTGAATCGATTACATATGCCTCTCCTTCTAATATTTTTTAGGGCAATATGGTTAACAAATATTCTTTTAGGCAGCTATTACTCAATTGACATATTAAATTAATAAGATTCACAAGTAGGTCCTAATGTTAACCATCATGACTCCACGTGGTTGTTTTTTTTTTTTTAAACAGACAGAAATAGAATTCACTGATAAATGTCATTTCCAAAAAAGTTAAATGTTGTTGTTCCATGGAGCACTGAAACAATTTCTCAATATTAAACCATTTTCTAAAATACAAAAAAAAAAAAAAAAAAAAAAAAAAAAAAAAAAAAATTAAAAAATTTCAACAAAATAAGATTTTTAAAAGAAAAAAAGAATCACACAAATTATAAATTCATTGCATTTTTTTTCCTGATTAGTAAGAGATACATATTTATCCAAATGTATATTTACTTGCTTAGTAGTAGTTTCACTAAAATGTAAAATTAAGTAAAATCCAGATATTTCATCATAAATCTGATTTCAGAAGTAAGGAAAGTTCCAATTTTGTCACATACCGTCCTTTGGCTTTCCTAAATTTCTCAAATTTAGTAAATTTCAAAATCATCAAATGCACCCGAAAAATATCTCCAAGTTATTTTATTCAAGAAAACAAAGTTATATTTTATAGAGGTAAAAATATTGTTGTTTCAGTTTTTAAAACTTTATCTAGCACTTTTATAGGTATACAATGTTTGCAGGAAAATATAAGCAGCAATTTGGTTGATCATTTTCTTTTCTATTCACATTAAAAGCAAAAACAGTCTGAATTGTTATTTTTCTTCATTTGTTTTTTAAAATTTAAAAGAACTGGCATGAATCAAAACTTGTGAAATACCCACATGTTACAATAAGTTTTACAACATGCAAGGTAGAAAGTTGAAGACTTATCCTCTTAACACTCTAGACACCAGTCTTCACTAGAAAGTTAAACATTTGAAAATTTTATATTTCATAGAGTAGTCATATGTACTTATTACTCCTTTAAAGTTTGCTAATAAAAAATTAATAATCATACTTAATTTTTTGAAAAGTACAATTTCATTCCTGAAAAATAAGAAAAATATGGAAACCTGAGAAATTTTTGATTACCGTGAAATGAGTAGGTGACTTGTATGACATTATCCAAATGGTTTTTTTTCATTCAGAATTGAATTTATTCTCCCATGAATTATTAAAATATTGACTCTTTATTCACTGACAAGGTTTGATAAAACACTCACATTTTTGAAACAAAATTAAAAACGTTCTTTTTCTTTCATTCAAATCTGGAACAACTATGAGGCCTTTAAAAAGTAGTACTTACTTCAGTTCCTGTAACTCTTAAAAATAAAATGATAAAATCATTTTTCCTCTTAAAGGAAGATACATAAAGCTCATAGTAAATTAAAATTGGGTAAATGCAAGGAAGTTCAGCAATAAATACTTAATTTAATAATTAAATGCAAAAGATTAGATGAAAAATTATTAACTACTCGGTAGAAGCCCAGTTTATGCTTATAAATGCTGAATGACATTAATAGTTTTGACAGATCAGAACTGGCAGGTTGCAATTTTTTTTAGAAAATATTATGAACTTAATAGTATGAAGGGTTACATACTGGAAAAATAATATTCACTTAACTACATAGAAAAAACCATATGCTTAAAACATTATATCCTTAACATCATAGTTAAAAAAAACATAAAATCATAAAATAAAAAATAAATAAATAAATAAATAAATAAAAAATTTAAACACAAATTTTATTAACTGATTTTCAAATAATAAATAAATTTATTATTAGAAAATTAAAGCAACCACATAATTATTGAAAAAAAAATGCTACTTTTCTCATTGAATTAACAGAATTAGAGAGTAAGATTCAAAAACACTTACATCAATTCCGAAAGCCGTATGTGCCATGGTAAATATCCAATTAAACCATTTGAACAACCAAATAATAATATTGCTTCAGGTTCAGGAATGTTAATTACAGCTGCAAAAATTGAAATCAGTTTCTGTTAAATTAAATCTTTTCAAATTACTATGGATTAATTAAATGCAATAATGCTTTTAGAGTCAGCTCGTAAAAATTTTATTTAAGCTAAAAACGTTATATAACTAAAAATCTAAGATTTCATGTTTTCATAAGTAATAATGAAGATCAGTATTCATTCCAGAAAACAAAAGTGAGTGAAATAAATTCATCTTAAGATATACGCTAAAAGTGTAAAATACTTAAATATTGGAATAATATTAAAATATTATATTATATTATTTATATATATACATTACATTTTAAAAGTTTTAAACTCAACATCTGAATGAAAGAAAAATACAGTTTTATAAAAAATAATTGTATATGACAAAACATTTTTTGGAATTGCTAGAAAAAATTTGATAATGTTCTGAAATACAAAGCTGATCAACAATCATCCTTTTCTCTTAAAAGTTAAATGATTTAGTATTGTTTACAAGATGTTAAAAATGACTATTACAATGCTAACTGTTTTTAAAAAATTGTGTTATGATAAATATAATTTTTATAATTGTAACATATGGAAGATGGGTAATAAATAAGAATAAAAATGAAAATATCAAAACAGAAATATGTATTTCTTAAACACATTAGTACCTTATAAATACAAGACAATATGTTTAATAAATGCCAAATATATATACAGAGAGTTATCAAAATAATGGAAGCACCTTAAATTTATCAAAAACATTATTAGTAGGCATCTATCCTTGCTGTATTGTATGTCAGAGGTGATATAGGACCACCTCTGGTATTTAACACAACAATGATAGGAGAATTATCATCATGGAAAATTCTATCTTGTGCAGGAAGCTAAGTTTACATCATAGGATAGACCTAATCAGCTAAAAATTCTCTATATTTCTCAGTGACCCCTTCTTTCAGGATTACAATTATTCTAACAGAAGGCCACGACATGGCTAGTGATATCATGACAAAACTGTCTCCATGCTTCTCAATTGGAGGAAAAAGACAATCATGATCTTGTGCAGATGTCTTTTCAACAACCTGCAGCTGTTAAAAAGAAAAGTGTGAAAGATGATTCACAAAACTATATTACTTTCTTCTACTTATCAATTGACCAGGTTTTGGAAGTATGACACTACCATAGGCGATACTTGGCATTAATACCCAAGACAAGGGGCTTGGCAATGATTGCTGTGCTATATCTATTCTGCTCATGAAGGTGCCTGTCAAGAGTAATCATTGAAACTTAAGAATTCAGGTGCTAATTGAGAGCTACAGTCATTTTTTCTGCAATTGTTCTGTTTTTAAACATTACAATCTACATGAGACCTGCCTATCTTTATCATTAAGCTTCTCTTTCTATCCACTATTTTACTTAGCCAAGCTTGTCTTACATTGTTGTGTGCATGTAGTCCTGATTTAAGACACAGTATCCCCAGAAATGCCTAAAAGTTGGGATGTGTTTCAGTCATATTTTCTCCAGCTACACAGGTTCCAATAATTTGGCCTCTTAAAATCTCACAAAAATTTTAAGCTTTTGAAAAAAAAATTAAGACTAATAGAACTTCAGTAAAGGTACTAGATACTATCAAAATATACACATTTCCATTAAAAAAAGAGAGAGAGAGAGCTACTACACTTTAATGCTTATGAAGCACATTTAATGCCACTTTTATTCACAGGCGTTTCCATTATTTTAATAACCATCCGTAAATACTCTTAAAAAATTTAAGTTATAATTGATACAATACCTTTAATATAACAATCAAAATTTTTTGCATGGAAATTTTCAAGTATTTTAGGCTCTCTTTTGGCATTTGTACATGCAATTTTGGCAGCCTCTATAATTTGTTGTTTACCATCTTCTTGAGACAATAAATATACATTTACATCTTCTGTTACATGGCCATTTTTATCTATAATAATAATAGAAATACTTTTTGATCACACTGAATTAAAATTACATTATGCAAGTATGGTGTTTTTTTGTGAAACGTTTTAAAATATTTTTGAACATTCACCCTTAAACCAATATATTTTTTTATGCCTTGATAAATAATTTAATTTCAACAATCAATAATTTTAATATTTCATCCCTCAGAAAATTCATAACATAAGTAAATCAAGTAGAAAGACAAGTAAAACATTTAATGCCTGAAAGGATGATTAAAAATGTAATATAAAATGTTATATTAATTAAACTATTGAAATATCAAAATTCTTACTATTCAATAAATAACAAAATATATTATTAACAGACGGAATTAGAAAAAATTTGACTACACACACAATTCCATGAAAAAGGATGGTCATCAGAATTATTTTCTCATTATTCTTAGCAAACATATTTATTTAGTAATAATTGAATTAGTTTAGTTATTTGCAATATGTGTAATTTTTGTTTTGTTGAGGAAATTTTTTTCTATGCAAAACTATTTGGGGCTTGATATGCTAGCTATTGTTCATACTTTAATATTTATATTATTGATGAGAAGTAAAAATATATAGTTTTTGACTAGATGCTTCAGAAACTTAGCAAATATGAAAATAATCATTTTTTCTAGCACATTTATCAGCTTATGATAATATAATTATACATTAATTTAAAAAATAAGTTACCCATTTTTACAAAGTTTTCTTTAGTATAACTGAGAATTTTCTCTTAAAGCATTCCACAAATAATTTTCCAAAAATGATTAAGCAATGAATTGACTTTGTTAGTGATGAAATTTAACTTTCCAAATTCATTATTTATGTTCTCAGAATTCGCATCTGAAACAATTTGTGATGGTGAACATTTGCAAGGCAAATTTTTCAATATTCCCATGATGTAACAGGCATTTGTTACATCATGGGAATTTCCATTTGTTATTTTCTTTTCTGAACAAAGAAAATATGAAAAAATAATTTGCTAAAATGTCTTGCAAATATTCTTTTAAATTTAAATCTTAGAACTGTTTTAAAAAATTTGTTTATTTCACACTTTTTAATTATATTCATATATGTATGCAAATGATAAATACTTCTGACCATGTAAACTTTTTGGTAATGCATTATAGAAACAAAACATATAGAACATAGAAAAAGAAAAATGTGGTACATTCTGCTACAATTAAGCAATGACAATAATTTAGTATGAAAATTATGAAGTAGTTATTCTGCAGCAAATCTAAGAAGCCAAATTTTCTAGATAAAATCGAGTTTCTCTGATAATAAAAATTGTGTGTGTGTTATAAACTACCATTTATTTATTTATTTAAACAATCATAAGCTATTAAAATTTTTTTAAACACAACTGTCACGTTTTTGCAATATTAAATAAGATACAAATGATTATTTAAATAATTTATAATTTTTACTAATTTATTACAATTTTTAATGGAATAACATATTTTAGTGAAATTTTTGATAATAGATTATTAAAATATATATTTTAATTTCAAATAAAAAATTTAGAATCTTTAAACGTTATTGCGATATTTTTTAAAAATACATTTTCCCTTTTTAAAAATTTCTTCTAAGTTGGATTTGGAAGTCAAGACAACTCTAATAGCGTAGCTCCATATATTACCCATTTTTTTAAATATAAATTCAGATAGGTTCCTTATGCAGTTAAGGTGTAATTCTTTAGTATCAAGAATACCTAAAGTAATCATTCGAGTAAAGGCAAAGACATCACATTCATATCCTTTAACATTTAAAAAAAAATGAGAAATTGCTTTCAGAAAATAACATATTAATGGAAAACAAAACAAATGCTTTAATCAATTATTTCATATTTTTACAATTTTATACAAGCTTTAAGAAACTTGTGTTCAAACCTGTTTGA
This sequence comes from Latrodectus geometricus, assembly GCA_026290005.1. Lineage (NCBI taxonomy): Eukaryota > Metazoa > Arthropoda > Arachnida > Araneae > Theridiidae > Latrodectus > Latrodectus geometricus. Next base: position 62,711 of record JAPDSC010050888.1, on the reverse strand, counting down.
GTATTTTGAAATTTTTTCGTATAAAAACTTAAATTTTTAGAAAAATAATTAAATACTTAGTTACAAAAAACTTTTTTTCAAATAAATTCACATGCTGTTCATATTCTTAGCAAAATTATAATTATATTTCTAATTTCAACCAACTTAAAAAGAAAATTTTCAAAATACAGTTGGCTAGATGTTTTACCAGATTTATCACAGTTCCCAAAAGATTTAAAATGTTAAGAACTAACAAACTTAATAGATTTTGAGAAAGAGAAAAACATGATCACTACTGTAATTTCATAGTAACTAAGATTTCTGAAAATGATGAACAAATTGAAAAATCCTTAGTTAATTTCCTTAAAGACTTACACTCAAAGCAGAAATAGTTTGTTAAACACTATATAAAACATGCAGCTTCAAAAGATTATTTCCCATATATAACTTTTTCATAGGGTGGTATTAAATAAAATGATATTTTGGGATGATTTTATAAAATTATGTTAAAAACGGCTTGGTGATTGATGCATTAAAAAAAATAAAGGGTAAATGCACTATAACTAATGCAACAAAAGATAATATTGATTCAATAGATATTTTTTTAAACGAAATAAAAATTACAAAAATATGTCAAGATTATGCATATTATATACATCCCATTTAAATTTCAAAATATTACAGGGAAAAATTTAGTTTTTGAAAGTAATTAATTAACCGGCATTTTTAAATATCCTTATACCTAAATTGAAAATCCTATTTTAATTGCCATTAAGCTACATAAGACACAACTAAAAATTTAAAATGTCAATTACTCAATTTTTTCAACATTATTTAGCGATAAGATATAAACTTGATTTTTTCACATAAATAGTTTTGACTAAATGTTCTCTCTATATGTAGATTTTACTAAATTGCATGTTTTTATTTCAAAATTCAGTATATTTCAAATTTAATTTGTAATAAATATTTTTAAAAAAATGTATTCTACAGTGAATTTCATAGACTTTAATAATTTTGCTTAGAATATATTTAAAGAAAATGTTTCTGAGGAAAACCATTCTTTTTAATATAAGAAATTATTTAAGTATCATGGAATTGGATATCCTTCTTTTTTAACCTTTACATATATATATATATTTTTCGCAATATTGGGATTTTCACATTTCTGTTTTCCATGCCTTATTACAATATTATGATAGATTTTTCACTAAATACTTTAATTGTCTATCAATGCCCTTCACAGCTGATCTACTAAAAAATATTTAAAATCCTTTAAAAAAAAAAATTTAACGTGTAGAAATTGTATAGATCTATTTGCACTCACATCAGAAAATATTATACTCAAGAAAAGTACACAATGAAGCATATTTTTCAACACTTTTTTATATTCAAAATAGAAAGGCAATTCAAATCTCTTCACTCAAAGCCTAATAATCATGAAAATTATAATTTGGTAATAAGATCATAGAGTTAACTAGACTTTATTTTGATTTTACATTAAATTAGCAGCAAAATGAGTTTGAAGTGGTGTAAAAAGTTTAATCTGTTTGGCTTTTATATATTTTTAATAGAAGCAGAGAAGTTTTAAAGATTTCCTATCAAGCATAGATATAAACAATGTCATACTGATAGAAAAACTCAAAGTTTTTCAGTATTTTTTGTTTTTAACAGTCTTTATGATAAACTATCAAGTCTTGTGAAGACAGGAAAAGTATCAAGAAGGACAACCATAAAATTTTTGCTTTCAACATCTATTTGTTGAATTGCATGATAGCATAATATTCTTTTCAATTTAAACATTATAAAAAATTTTGATAATTTTTTATTTACTAAGGAGAGAAGAAAGATAATCCTTTGTTTTTTGGAAAAAATAGGTACTAAACAATAAAAATAAATTAAATACATCTATGTGTAAATGAATGTACATAGTGGTATCGTGCAAGAAATTGAAAGCAAATAAAGATCAATCAAATAATGGGTTGTTATCAATTACCATTGTATTATGCAGAATTCATACACGAAAAATTCTAAGAGAGGAAAAAACCCTTTTGGTGTCACATTAAAAGTAATCACAGAAACAAGGGAACCACAGACTATATGTAAGAAGGTTCTTGTTTATCATTAAGTTTTGTGTCACTTTAACAGTCGTCAAAATTAAGTAGTACTAATTTTTTTATAGCTGAAAAGAATATAATTAGTTTCATAAATCTTTTTTTTAACTAAAGGTATTAAAAATTTTAAGGATGCAAATTTGCAGTAAAAAAATTCATAAGTGTATATAACAAAATCTCCAAAAGTAAGAGGTCACATATGACTTTTATTTAAAATAATGTAATTCAAAATTAAACAACATTCTATTAAAACAGATGGATCTATTAAACCGATTTTGGATTAGGGATATGCATACTATTTCATTAATTATGAAATTTGATATAAATTGACATCATGTATATGTTAACCATTTAAAATAAATACTTTTAAAGAAATAACTTAAATGTTCTTTTTTTTTCTCCCTTAGTTTTTAAAATCTGATAAAAACAAAGATTAAAATAAACATTATAAATATTTATCAATTTAAACTAAAAGTAACTGCCTTTAATTTGATAAACTTTAAAAAGAATAAAAGAAAATAACTTACAACAAACATTGTAAGAAAATGGAACATTGCCATCACTAAATATAACATTGAAGTAACAAGATTTCTTCTTCAAGTATAGTTCTTTCTTTTTTATAGTTTCTTTATAAAGATTATTCCCATTTAATTTAATAAATCCTATGAATAAGATATAAATGGATGAGACAAAAATATATTATATAAATACAATCAAATTTAGTATAATAAATATTTAACTATCAAGAACCTGATACAACAGCAAAAAATTAACTGAAATAAATATTCATGCCATGATTTCCTATTATTTTAGACTGTTAAATTAAGAATTCTTGCTCTTTTTAAAAAAATTTGTACAGCAGACACTTTAAAATTTTTACGTCCCCCTCCTCCACCATTTTAAATACTTTTTTAAAAATAGTTTCATTCCCTTTGTACCTTTTAAATCTTGTGTGATACTTGGAGTACAGAAAAATATTTATTCTTTTTTTGTAATAAAATGTTAATAATTTGTTAACAGAAATGTAGAAAATATGGAAATTTAAGGAATGAAAATATTAGTTTATTTCAGTTAACAAATAAGAGATTTAAAAGTTTAAGTATTTTACGTATCTTAAATGTTAATATAAC
>JAPDSC010050888.1:46061-59478 GCA_026290005.1 Latrodectus geometricus | reverse complement strand
TTTTACATATTTGGAAATACATATGTTACAGAAAGAGTTATCAATTTATTTTTAACTTTTACTCTTAATATTTTAATTAGAAACGATTTAACATTCTATAATATTTAAAATTTAAGAACTAATAAGAAAAATTTCACAACAAGTTTCTTCAGAATTTTTTAAGCGTTATTATAGACATTTAATCCAACTATGATTCAATGACATTTAAAGTGTTCAAAGTACAAAGAAAAGAATATATATTTTACCATTACTATCATATATACTGATGCTATGAATCCCTAAACAAAAGCACCAAACTATCAAGTTTGCAATATCTGGAAACGAAATTGTGTCTTCTGCTATAATGATACCAAGATGAGAAGGAGTCTTTTTAAAAGTCAAAAGATTTGTGGATCGGTGTATCTGTAGAAAAGTCGACAGTAAGCTCCAATAATGCACTATCAATGCATATAAATTTCTATATAAACGTTGAATCAAACAGAATGTATCAATACATTTATAAATAATAAATAAAATGATACTATGAAACATTATTTACATTGGTCACATTAAAATATAACAAACACACAAGACCGGTATGAGTGACACTGTTACACCATTGCCATTCTTTAAACTTCAGCAAAAATATCGTCATCATAAAACACGTCACTTCAAGCCTTGTTCAGACAAAATTTATCATATCGATCTACAAAAAAAAAATAAATAAAAAACTGATCACATGTGATATTTTCTATAAAGGAAGAAATCGATGTCATATACAAAATTAGACATTTTAAAGATCAAAAAGTATTTTTAAGTCAATAAATAAAAACATTCTGTTCTTTATTTTCCTATAAGTGAGAGGTCAAGCTTAATGTAAACAAATTAAATGTTATTTTTATTCTATTTTCTTAAATTTTAAAATTATTACATTCAAAATTGCTAAGGTAAAATTTTCTTTTTAAGATTATCAATGTGTTTCAAAATCATTATGTATTTTCTATGCAAGCTGTACAATGGATCAGCAGTAATTTTTAATTCTATTTCACAAATGCTAAAGAAAATCCCGATTATCACTAAAGCATATTTAAATAATATGTAATTCGATATCGTTTACGCTCTTTATAAAACTATATTAGGGTGCCCCCTTGGCAAACATGTCGATTTTTGCTTAGCTATCAATTTTATTAGCGATTTTTTTTTTTTTTTTTTTTTTTTTTGCACAGAACAATCAGTTGCTCTGTTGCAATCAGAATACAATTGAGTTTTGCCCAGCTACGCGATCACAGCTTGGCCAGAATCAAAGGGACACCCTAAGTATTGTCTAACCAGGCTTTTAGTCAATATATACCTTTTTAAGCGTTTCATAATGAAAATAACAGAAAGTGACAATTAATCCTTATGTGTAAAGGGAATTTACTCAAGGGAAAAGGAAAGTAGGTTTAAATGTCCAGTAAAATTGTCCCATTCTCCTTCGGACTCAATAAAAAAATTAATAAATGCTATGACAATATAATAAAAAACATTAGCTATGAGTGTTAAAATAATAAAGAACAAGTATAGAAAAATCTCATACACATACCAAATGATAGAAAAAGTTTTTTTCTAGGGACATTCTTAATCGTAGTAACTCATATGTCAATTTCCTACTTTGGGGACACTATTTTAGTGATAATCATGAAATTAAATTAAATATGCATACCAATAATCATTGAGTAACACTAATTATTACTAAAAATTTTAAATATGATAAGGTAATTTCTTACAATAAATATAAAATTTTACAGGAAATACATATAAATGGCCATGAGAAAAATATTCAATTTATTAATATCTTCATTGGCTACTACGACTGCAACTTTAGTGACATATCTATACTGGAAGAAATAATTTATTTCTGTTTTTATGTGAAATTTCGCTGAATATATTATACGTATTTTTTGTAATCAATCATTTTAAAACTTATATTATGTATTGTAGGACTTATTTAGAACTATTTCTTAAAATTTATTCTTCTCTTAAAGATTGAAACCATCTGTATGGATCTAAAATTTTATAAACTTTTTCTGCTACTAACATCGGCAAAATACAGAATATCTTCTCCTTAGTAAGCAAAAAAGTATAATTTTCAGTCCTTTAAATATAATTATTTACTATATTCTTTTAACACCTTATCACAATAAATAATACCTTTTTAAAAATGTTTGAATAAAGAGTATTTTAACTTCCGCGGTGATATTTTTTTAGAGTTATTGCTATTCATTAGGAATTGAAAATCTGCTTTTTTAACATACAAATCACAATAAAATGAATTAAAGAAAGATGTTTTGTCTATAACCTTGTGTATAGTTACTAAATGTTTGAGTAAATGGTAGACGATCATATTCTACTTTCAGTTTTGGTTCCCAGTTTTTTTTATGAGTAAAAAATGTATATAAATGTTTGTTTTATGTATGACGTGGATATTTTTAAGCTATATATCTATCAATAAGGTAATAAAAAGACTAATTATAAAAATATTCAAGGTATTTTATTGATTATTATGTGAATTCTATTGTAAAAATATTACATTTAAATGCCATATTTTTCGGACTCAAATGTAAGGAAGTAAATTTTCAAAGACATTTCAGATAGTTATCTATTAAATTTTCTCAAAAAATATTGCCAGGAGATTTATTTTAAATATGTATCTACATATTGTTTATAATGTATATATAGGAAAGGTTTATTAATTTGCTTATGCATATATGAATGATAAAAATAACCTAATTAGAAAAGATAAACTATGAAGGCATTTATATTTTAAGCTGTTTTGAGTAAAATTTTGGAAAACAATTATTTTAGGTATCTCATAACAAGTCTCATTTAAGGTTTATCATGATAAATATTTTTTGGCTATGTAAATAAGCCGATTGCAATATATTATTGGGCATTGCAAGAGCAAAAATCTTATTTTTCAATTAAAAATATGGAGATGAATATTGTATTACTTAACAATTTTTTTATCTCAATTAAAATTTTTATCAAAATAAGTTTTTAACAGGAAAACAAAATTGTTATAGATTTGTCCTTTTCACACACACACAAATTTGAGGCTTTTAAAAAAAATTGCTTAAAAATATAGGATAAGAAAACAATGAGAATTAAAATCTTGAATGATATTATATATTAAAATGGTTTAAACTGTGTAATACAAAAATTTCTAATTTTATTTTTATGAATGTTACTTATACGACAGAAAACTTTAACTTTAAAATCTCAGGGAATTTCTTTTATTTAATCCTTAAATGTATCAAAAATTTTTCTTTTGTAAATTTTTCTAAATATACAATGAGTTAAATCAAAATCCATCTAATATTAGAAGTTTATTGTCCAATATGTTTCCATATTGTGCGTTTTTATTTGCATGATAATCTGTAGACCTGTTTAAATCTTGACTTTGCTTTGATAAGAATTTTGTATTGAAATAATATTTGCTCATAATTTGTTACAACTAAATTATATTTTTTTATTCAATTTATTTAAAAAAAATTCTATAATAAACTTTCTAAATAATTTACTTAATATGAACCTTATTTTTTCCTAAATCTTAATGTTTAAAGTATTTTTTATTTTTAAAGTATTATATATATATATATTTAAATATATATATATGTATGTATGTATATATATATGTATATATATATATATATATATATATTTATTTATATTTATTTATTTATATATATTTTTTAGTAATATTATTAATAAAGTGTAGTATTATATCTTTCACATGCGCGCCCAGAAAATATAAAATTGTTATATTCATTTTTTCATTTATAGCTTGTAAAAAAATTATTTAAAATGGTAGATTAAGAAAATAAGAAGTGAAATATCCAGTATTTTAAATTATATTTGATTAATCTAGACAAATTTCAAAGTCTAAAATTTTTTTAATTCCTTTTTATCGCAGCAATTTCAATGATTAATTTGGTACTTTCTTTATCAATTTGAAATGAATTAATAGAAATAAATCTAATAAAAAAAAAGATTTAAGAAAAATTTTTCATTAACTGAAAGAGTAAAATCTTATTTCAGTCCACTGTTTGTCAACAGCAGAGAAAAATAGCATCAAAGAAATGCCAAATATATTGTTTGAAAGTAAGTTTAAAGTATCACTTTTATATGTATAGGAAACCAAAAGCATTCAATGTGCTATACTGAATTTTTTGACATTAAAGTGCATGAAAAGTAGGCATCCACACATTGTAATCCCTAATAGTTTTACTTAAAAATGGAACATTTTTTGGTACAACAATATAAGAATAAACAAATAACAAACTCTCTTCTTTGATATTCCTCTAAATCACCTAATGTTGCACCAATAGATTTATTGACTGCACCAATTATAGCACCAATAGATTGCTCGTAGACTCTTAAAATCTGAATTACCTAAACATTGTCTTACAACTCTTTGTGAACTTTAGAAAGCCACTTAAAAAGAGGAGAACAAACTGCTTTTTTACTGGTATTGCAAAAACTAACAATTTACTTTGAAATCATGATATACAATGATAATGAAGAAGAAAAGCTATCAAATAAAACAAAAGTCATCAAGTTAATATAGTAATATAAATTAAAATAATGAGTAACTTTCTGTATACTCCATTAGAATTGTTTGAAAATATGTGAAAAGCTTTGTGTATAAATATACACAAATTTGCATATACACAGGTGATTATCAGAATAATAGAAATGTTTGTGAATAAAAATTCTAGTAGTTTAGTTTTAAACATAATATTCTTAACTGATGATTTTTCTAATACAAAAAGTAAATATTCGATAGTTTTGGTAAAGTTGCATATATTTTAAATTTTTTTGTCAAAAGTGTAAAATGTTTGGTCTTTCAGACTTAGGAGGTTCTTTTATAAATAGAACATTTTTGGGAGAAAACCCATCCAATTCTTGTCCCATTTAATAACTACTGTTGCTTACAATCATGGCACAAAATCAATTTGATCAGTAAATGGAAGACAGTTATATCATTAGAAAAAAATCATATTTCTCACTATTTACTTAACAGTTGAGGTCCACATTTTGAGGACATCTGCACAAATGTGTGATCATGATTGTCTCTTAAACTTTCAAATGTGGAGAAGTATTTGTCTAAGTTTTTTAATGCTCAATTATCTGCAGAAAGAATCTAAAAAAAATAAATAAAAGAATAGAGAAGTTTTGTAGATCATGCCCATCATAATGTGTGAACTTTTGTTCCTGCAAAACATAGAATCATCCTGGGTAATATGGCTCTCCTTCTTCTAGCAAAATTTGTCCAATCTTGGTTTGATGAACATAAGGATGAAGTAAGACACTTAACAACAGGATCTCCTGATCTCAGTATAATAGAAACGCTGTGCCTCAATTCAGAACATTCAATTTAGAATTAATATCCTTCACCTGTACCTATTCTGGAACATTCATTATAGCCTCAGTAAAACTTGCATAACATTTCTAAATACTAATCATTCATTTGTATGATTGAATTTTCAGGTGAATCCAATCTGTATAATGTACTAAAGATGATATTAAGCCTTTTAATAAATGATTTTTTCATACTCACATAATATATTTTATGTATGTTAAAGATTATAAATCTAGGGTGCTTCCATTATTTTGATTACTAGCAGTCAGGGTAATCTTATATTAATAAATATGAAGTGGAATAAAGACAAGCATATATTGTTCTTTTATGCTAAAAAAGATACTATGCACAAAGATTTTAATAAAAAGTAATGTATTTGTGATTTTGTTTGAAAATAAATGGAAGCTAATTGTGTCTGTCAGACTTGCTTTTTTGAAATTTTTAAAAATAATAAATATGTGAATTCAATAAAATTTGCATCTTAGTTTGCTCTATATAATTAATGTGATGGTGTATCCTAAATTTGTTTAGGTTTATTATTATCATCCTTTTTATATTTAGTGCCCACTTTAGTATATTTATCAATAGTAAATATTTTTTAAATGCTCACTATTCACAGTAACATTACAAAGACGATATTAGTGTGTTACTCAAAATTTTATTGCTATCTACTTTATTAATTGTATGCAAAAATAGTTTTTCTTTTTTTATTTCTGAATATAATTTCTTGTCATGATAATGAATAAAGATTTTATTGTGATTTATGGAAAAATCCTGGAAAACTCATTCAAGCACCAGACTGATTACTATGCCTTCGATAATAAGGATTGGCTAATATTGACAGCAAGCAGTGGTAATATAGAAACATTGCTAACATTTCTGCGAAGTTATCAAGCGTTTGCATAGATCATTTATTTGATTGAAAGTGCGGTTTTAGACCCATATAGAATATGGAATGAGTGAAAATTTAAACAATGTATTTTTCCTAAAAAGAAGATTGGTATACTCATTTTTAATATAGATCTATTTTTAATTTAAGTATAATTTTTTTTTTTTTAAGAAACTTTTTACTTGTAACCTTAAAATTTATCTCTGCATTTGAAGTTGTGTTCTTATTGAAAAAATTAAAATTATATAATTGATTAAAAATTGTTGAATGTTATGAATAAAGTATGTGAAATCTGGGTTATTTTATATGAATTCAATAAATAAGGAAAAGATATACTTGAATTAATAATCTATTAGAATGTTTATCTAGAAAAATGAAGGGGAAAATTATTAAAATTTAATTTTCTTTGTTTCCTACTAAATTGCTTTTAAAAGATTAAATTATTGAAATTTCTTTTGCTATATTTTAATGTATAATAATATTCTAATATAGAAAAATTGTTGAAGAAAACCATATTTTTTCTTTAAAGTAAAAATATACAATAAATTAATTTGTACATAGGCTTTTTTTATAAATGATATTTTTTCATTTTTACATATTTCATTATTTTTGAACATTTTGTTATTTAAGTTCTATGTAAATTAAGCTTAATAATTATTGTACATTTAGCAGTAATTATTGCACAGTTAAGATTTCTATTTCATTTATAAATGGCAAAGTTGTTGTAATTCTTGCTTTTCTAATAATGGGATATTGCTTATGTTTATATTCAACAGTGTTTTCTGCTTATGGTTAAAATTTTCTACTGCTCCAAATGCGAGATGATAACAAGTTCTTCCCCCAGATATTTTCCTTCCCGATACTCTCCATGAACTGATGAAAAATCACTTAAAAGCTGTAGATTATTCGAGGGTTTTGACTGATTCGCCGAACATGCCAGATAAACCAGGCAAACCTCTTGTTAGAAAATGGGAGGTATTTCCTGGAAGGAACAAATTTTATTGCAATGGTCGCATTATGATGGCTCGACAAACAGGTGTCTTCTTGTTCACTGTATGTCTCATAGTTGGGACCTGCACATCTTTTTTTGTATTTGAGTAAGTATTTCTCTTAAATATTAATATATGATGGGTAAATATATTTATTAAGGACTTTTATAATGAATTAAAACTTGAAGTTCTTTAAAAAGTATTTTATTAGAATTATAATAAGTTGGATCATGCCATACTAGCTTAAGTTTTTCCATATATTTATAAAATTTTGTATAATTTTGCATTGTATGTAATTTAGATATTTAGCTGTTCTTAATTTTTTTAAGTATTTGAATTGCCGTACATAAATTTATTTTTAAAAGTCTTTCTTGGTATTTGGATTATATATATCCTTATTAAACAAAGGTTTACATTTTTATCTTTTTTTATGAGTAACAAATTTTGGCTGTTAAAAATTTCAATATTTGAGTTTTCGTTATATATTAACATGAAGAATGGAGAATTTTAATGTAATAAATTTCATTAATAGATGATCAAATGTGAAATATTTGGCTTTTTATTTTCCTTTACTATTATTTGATTTGGAAATAGAATTTATTTTGTAATATTTTTTTTCACTTATTCTTGAAAAAGCCTGTTGAATGAATATATTTTTGTAAAAATAACTTTATTATTTAACTAAATAGATTTATTATAACTAAATAGAATTGATTTCTTTATTTCAACTTTATAGTATAAATCTTATTGTTTTAGGATTTAATTTTCACCCACTCTTTCTTTCTTTCTTTTTTTTATTTTCTTTCTTTTTTTTATTTGAAAAGGTAAATAAATAAATTTATCTGCTATTTTCTTGGGGAAAAAAAGTAATATAGAAATATTTTAAAATGATTAAAAATTTATGAAATTTGCATGGTTGAAAAGTGTTTATAGGTTTATGTTCTAAACAATTTTAAATCCACATTTCAGTCTTGAAAAGTATGATTTATTTTAATATATCTGATTACAAAAATATATATGTAATTTATAATTTTTGTTTTCCCATATCATTGAAAATTATTTTAAAGAATGTTATTAACTTTTACTTATTTGATAATTTAAAATTTTATTTTATTATAGCTGCCAATATTTGACAAGAGAGATTAGTCCAGCCATACCTGCGGTAGCTGCAGTACTTTTCTTGTTTGTGATGTCTACTTTATTTCGCACCAGTTTCAGTGATCCAGGTGTTATTCCAAGGGCAACTCAGGATGAAGCAGCTGATACAGAAAAACAAATTGGTAAGTTATTTTTTAGTTTTGTTTGATAAATATTGATTTCCAAATTTCGGTTATTGAATTAAGTTACTTAAAATAAGTAAACTTTGTAAATCAAACTTTTTCTAGAATGAAGTTTATGGAACTGAAAGTAATTTTTAATTGAAATTATTTCTGTCTCAGGTGTAGATATCAGTTGTAATTCCAAATCAATTTTAAATTAGTTCCAGGTCAAATTAACCCTTATGAAGTAAAAAAAGTGATAGTTGAATAACAAACAAACTAAATCAAGCTTAATTATTTAAAAATAATTATAGAATAGAATTTTTTAAATGTTAATTAGAGAAATTTTTTATATAACTTTAGAAATATTTAATTCCAAAGTTTACTATTGAGTTTTAAATTAAGCAACTTAAATTCTAATTTTAGCTCAAACAAATTATTATTAACCTTTATGAATGCTTATAAATGAATATGACAAAATATTTAGAGCTGGAGAAAATTACTGATTATACTGTTACTTAGTTGAAAGTTTCTACACTCTTTACTTTTTAAAATATTGTGAGAAAAAAAATTTTTTTTATTCATTAATAATAAATGTCTACAGGCATTTTATTAAAATACTTTGTTTCAAATGAAGTTTGCCTGTAAATTTTTTGCTACATGCAATTTAGCATTATTAATCTATACATACATGTTTTATAAAGTGTTTCTTTAAATTAATATGTCCTCTTGAATAATTTTAAGCATCTGTAATCATGAAATTAATATTATTTTCATTTTAAATTTATTAAAAACTAAATAATTTAACAAAATTAAGATAATGTATAAAATATTGCTGAAATATATTGTATAAAGTTTTACTAAAGCTCTAAAGATAATTAAATTATTTTTAACATAAAATAATTTGATAAAAATAGTTAACTTTAGTGATATGATATTTTATTTCCTTTTGTAGTATTATTAAATATTATTATTGTAGTATATTACTAAATTCTGATGTTATATTATGTAAGTATTTAATAGACTATTCTGTGTAAAATATTAAGCGTATGAGAATGTTTAACTCTGAAAGTTTCAAACAAAATCATTAAAAAACAAGTATAGGGTCTATTTTTTAAATATAAAATTATATTTACTTCCTCCTTTAAAGTATAATTTTCAAATTTGTGAAAACTCATTATCCTAATTGTATTTAAACACATGCTGCTAATTGATTCTTTTGTTCATTTAAAATTATTTTTGTAAAGATGTACAAATTATTCAATATACTTGATATTTGATACTCATATTGTTTTTTTTCTATTTCATTGTTATAACTATGTTTCTGGAACATCTATTTTGTTGCTTATTGCATTTGGATTGTCCAGAACCGCTCCATGTAGTATCGCAACAGTTTGTCATCTAAAAATAGTATAATATATCAATCTATCATTTGTTGGGTTGATAATTGCATAAAAAATTATTTTTCAGAAAAAGTGCCGTATAACCAATTTTTTCATGGAGAATGTTTTTTATTCCAAGATGACAGTGTTTTTGTTCATAATTTTTATGTTAAATGATACAATGAGAAAATAGAATATCTTATATAATGCCTAAAATGCTCAAATCTATAATTGTTTTGACCATTTATAATAATTTTGAAACATAAATTGTATGCATAATTTCCTTTGTCCATTGTGTTTAAATGCTTGGTAACTCTCTACAAGGAATGATTGGGGAAAAAAATCTTTTTTATGTTAACTAATGCTTGCTAAAGCTGGCAGCTGAATAGTTAGCTTTCTGACCTTCAATTAAATGTTCATGGGTTCAAACCCACCTTGGGTTTCAATGTTTGTATATTTAAATTCATTTTAAACTGTAAATATTGGTCTAATTAGCCTTCATTTGCAAAAATTGATTGTTGAGCAAAAACCTAACCTATACCAATTACTTATACAATGTAGTAGGCTATTTTTCTTCCTAGAAAGCAATGTAGCTTTCAAGGATCCTTATTAAAAGTAATGGCTAATTTAAAAATTATTATTTCTTATAGTTATTTTCTCTTGTAAATACTGGTCCAAAATTGACATTTATGTAGGTTTTATAATAAAAGAGGCAGAATTAATTTTTTAAATATCTTGTTTAATTTGTTTTTATGAAAGATGAATTTCCTAAACACATTAATATTTGTTGTAATTTTCATTGTAGTGAAATTTCTAATCATAAAAGTATTCTTATATTAAGAATTTTATATGAAGGTGTTAATTCTCTGGCCTTCAGTTCAAAAGTTCTAGAGTTTAAATCCTTTTGGAACATGAATGTCTAGTGGCTTGGAATCCATTTTATAATGTAGTTTGCTGTATAGTAAGTTTTCATGTGTGAAAATTGGCCATTAAGTAACAAAATAAACAAACATTCAAGAATTTTGCTGAGTTTACAATTGAAATTTTTGCTTAGTCAGATCAAATTGTATTTTGTTTTAAATTATGACATTTAAAATGTTGTAATTTTGATTCTCCTAGTCCTAACATGTTCTGTTAAATAAAGCAATTTTTTAATTTTTACTGTAGAAAAAATTTAATTTACAATTTTTTGTAATTACTACTATTATTAATTTTTATATTAAATAATCACATCATGAATTTTTTTCAGAGGTCCCTAATGGGTCGAACTCACCTACCTATAGACCACCACCTCGTACGAAAGAAATACTCATACAAGGTCAAACAGTAAAGTTAAAATATTGTTTTACTTGTAAAATATTTCGCCCTCCCAGAGCATCTCACTGTAGTTTATGTGATAACTGTGTTGGTAAGAAATTTGATTTTGTTGAACTGTGTTACTATTTTTTTAATGTAAAATTTTAAGAACATTCATGTAACTCATTAATAATTAATTAATATTAACAATTTTATGATTTGTGACAATATACTAATTATATGAATCAAAGTTTGTATTTAATAAATGTAACAATGAGTAAAATAATTTCTATTCATTATTAACTTTAATTTTTCAATGTTTTCTCTCTGGTTTTTAATCGTTTTGTGTTATTCAAGGCACATAAAATGAAAAGTATCATCTTATGTGCCTCGGCACTTCGCGTTTCTGGTTTCTATTTTCAGTTTCCACATCAGGTATAATGTTTGTAATAATTCAAAAGCCAGTTTTAAATATAGATCCTTTCAATTTATTGTTTATACCTATGTGAAAGTATAATTTTCTCTTTTTTTAAAAAAAAAGCACATCAAACTTCAAAATAAGGCTATGACTTATTCACAAAACTTTAAAAAAAAAATATCTGCGACAGTAGATTCCCCACTATTAAAGACCCTTTAACAATTTTTTTTTTTTTTAAAATACATTGTTCATTAAATTTTATCATGCTGAATTAAAAATAAAAAAAAATGAATTAAATCAATAATGAAGTTTTATTAAAAATATCATTTTATGTGCCTCGACACTTCTCATGCAACCTTCCCCCCCCCTGTAAAAATTTCTCTAAAGTGGAAGGGTCACATTTTGCATGGTTATATATGGTAGTCCTCTCCATGTGTCAAAAGTTGCCATAGAGCAATAAACATACCCCATCTGCTTTTCTTTATTTAAGTTTCTTTTAAGTTTTTATATGAAAACACATGAATGGGAATTTAATTATTTTTTTCTTAGTTCAAGCAAGTTATAATTTTTTTAAATTTATTACAATAGATCCTAGGTGAAAATGTAACATAATTTTCATTGATCACAAACTAAAATATAGGAAATGGATAGTTTTAAATTTTATTTAATATTTAATGTTTGGTTACAGGAATATGTTACATTTTATTTTACTTAGTGAATATATTTCAAAAAGGATATATTTAAAAATGACTCAAATTTGTTTTTTTTTTATTTTACTTGATATATTATGCTAAAATTATATTTCAAGTTTTACAATTTTTATCTGAGCTTATAACTGAATAATCAGTGCTCTGCTTATTGATTCAACCACACACACACATTTGTGGATAATCCCGATTAGAATATACTGTAGATTTTTTTGTAGTGTATTAAATTGTATTCTAATCAAATTTTTGTGTATAACAAAATTGTAGATTAACTAGCCAAGTAAAATCTCCAATTTTTCTAAACTATTTTAGAAATTTTTTTGATAGTATTCTTAAGATATGTAATCATTTGGTTCATTCTATTAGTAAATGCTTGAAGTATTTACTTATAGATTGAACAAAATGTATTTAAAAATAGTATTTATCTCACAATTAGGACTGTGGTATCTATAAACAAAATTTTTTTAAAAATATTATACCATTTTTTTTTGGATATTTAAAGAACATTTAACAAAATAAGTGGCTTAATATTCAGCTTTTAAAAGAATCTGATGTGTCAAGAAAATTAAAATTTGTTTTAAGTAAAATTGTTTGTTACATAGTTTGATTGCTGTGTACAAGGTGGACAAGAAAATTCTTGCTATTTTTAATGACCCTAAAGAACATGACCTACAAAAATTGTAGCCTATTACGAGTCCTCAAAGTAATCAGCACCCAGCACTTTCTGCTAATCGGTTTCCAGAAGTGCAATCTCTTTGCAGTAAAACTTGGGAGTTTTGGATGCAAAGAAGTCTGTAACTACTTAGCACAATTCTGCTTCATGGGTGAAGGATTTTCTACAAACAATGTCTAGGGAATGGAAGAGATAATAATCTGGGGATCCAAGGTCAAGGGTGTGCATAAAGGGCACAGTCTCTTAACGAAGTTGTTTTATAATATTCCTGGCCATCTATGTGACATGTGGCCTTATGTTATTGGCCAAGAAAAGTACACCCTTGTGGTTAACCAGTGCTGGCTCCTTCTGTTGCATTGCCTGCTGCACATATGTTCCTGTCGTATGTACTAATCCACAGTAATAGTTAGCCTGTTGGTAGCAG
>JAPDSC010050888.1:7496-46051 GCA_026290005.1 Latrodectus geometricus | reverse complement strand
TCACTTCATTCAATGGCAACATGAAAACGTCAAGAACTTTCTTTTTTACCTTATAATTGTACTATAAAAATAAAAAATGGTGTTTACTGCTATTTTCTATTTGCTTGCAGTAATAACTCAAGATAAATTTTGGCTTATGGTTTGATTTTCTAAACTAGATATAGATGTGTCAAAACTTTTTAAGAAATAATTAAAATAACTTATTAGTATAACAAAAATGTGTTAAAAAGTAATTAAGTAGAATATTTAATATTCTTTATTATGTTAGATCTATTTGCATACATTTTTTATTTTAAAAATTTATTTTGTATTCAAGCAAAGTTGTTTTATATATTTTTTCAGAGAGATTTGATCATCATTGTCCATGGGTAGGAAATTGTGTTGGCAAGCGAAATTACCGATACTTTTATTTATTCATATTATCGCTTGCATTATTATGTGTGTTCATCTTTGCATGTGTCATAACTCATCTTGTTTTATGTAAGTAATTTGTTCTAGTATTCAGTTAAATGATATTTTTAATATAATGTGAAAAATACTTTTTGAAATATAATGTACTTGAATTCTAAATGATTAGTTGACTAATTGTAATTAGTTTTTAATTATTATATTTTATAGTAATTTGTTTTATATAAGTATTTGTAGTAAAAAAAAAAAAATAAAAAAAAATACTTATTATTGAAAATTATTTGCAAATAATAAAATTTATTTCTTTTGTAAAAAGAATTATTTTGTAACATAAGTTATGTTGTAAATGAATGTTAAATTAAGAAATACCCAATGCAACAATACTATGGAGCTAAATTATTTGTGATCAAAACTAAAAATTTATTTTTTTAAAAAAAAAAAAAAAAAAAAACGCTTTATTAACATAATTTAAATTTTTTATGGATTTTACTTTCAAATAATTTTATATGATAAATTAAAATGTTGGAATGAGTTAATCTTTTTAAAAGTCAAAATGTTATATGATCAATTAATTTGATTCTCTAATTATATCAAAGTAAAAATATTATATTAATGCTAAGTGAAGAATGACTACATAATAATTTCAAAAAATGTTTTGTGTATAATATTCTTAGAATTATATATACAATTTATTAAACTTGTTTTTTATTTTATTAAAAACATTTCACAATTTTAGAGTTTTTAAAAATTTTTAAGTTTTAACAAAACTTATTTTGCCTTTTTTTGTTGAAAAATATGTACATCTCTCTTTTTCAGTGTCTAGAAATGGGACTTTCATTGATGCAATTCGTGTATCACCTGCCAGATATCCTTAACATATTTGCTTCAAAATAACTGTTATGATAATAAAATGTACTATTACATTACTTTATTTGATTACAAATGAGTATATTTTGAATTCATGTGAAATATTTTATTAAATTATATTTATTGCAAATAATGGATTTAATATAGTAAATATTTTGGTTGATTTTTAAAAAAATCATTATAATAATTTCATACAAAAAAATTCGAAAAAGATGAATGACCAACATTTTATAATATGCTTTGTTGGAGGGAAACTGGTCAAGATATATTGGGTTGGAAACTAAGTAATTGCAGATTTTATTTAGGAAATCAAAGACATTTTTTCATGGAACTAAATAACTTTATTCTGTAATGTATTGCCCATTTTAATCAACGACTTTTTTCCATCTTTCAGGCAGCTTCATAATCCCACATTCATAAAACTCCTGCTTTTCATTAGCAAAAAACTGAATCAGGTATGATTTGACATCATCATTATTGAAATTTTTACCATTCAAGGAGTTTCGTAAAGATCGAAACAAAAAGTAATCAGATGGTGCAAGGTCAGGACTATATGGTGGGTGTGGTAAAACATCCCAACCAAGCTCCAATAATTTTTGCCAAGTGAACAAAGACGTGTATGGTCTTGCATTGTCATGATGGAATACAATACCTTTCCAATTTGTCAATTCGGACCACTTTTCTTCAACTACATTGTTTAATTTCGTTAGTTGTTCAATGTAGACATCATAATTGATTATTCGTTTGGGTGGTAAGAGTTCAAAGTAGACAATTCTTTTGTAATCCCACCAAACTGATAAAAAAACCTTCTTTTGATGAAGATCAACTTTTGATGTTGAGTTGGTTCACCTGGCCTGCTCCACGATCTTTTCCGCTTGATATTGTTGTAAACAACCCATTTTTCATCGCCACTTACCAGTCGTTTTTAAAATGGATCATTTTCATTATGTTTCTTTAGCAAATGGCAGCTGTCAATGCATTGCAATAAATGTGTTTCTTTCAGTTCCTGAGGAACCCATATATTGAGTTTTTGAACATAGCCAAGTTGTTTTAAGTTTTCAATGCATGTATGTGATACATGAAGCTTCTCTGCAATCTCACGTGTTGTACTGTGACGATCCGAATCGATTATTGCTTTGATTAGGTCGTCATCAACTTCAACTGGATGACCAGAGCGTTTTTCATCTTTGAGTAAAAAATCACCAAAACGAAATTTGGCAAACCAATTTTGACACTGCTGTTCTTTTAAGCCTTCATCACCATAAACAGCACTTAACTTTTTATGAGCTTGCGATGCATTTTTCCCTTTGCAGAAATACAAAAAGCAAAATATGAAGAAATTGTTCTTTTTGATTTTTCACTTTTCAATGAATGCCAAACTAAAACTATGCTACCAATCAACAAACTTTTTTTACTGATTGTCTGCTGAATTGCCAACTATCAAATAACAAAATATTTTTTACATTTGTACTGCGTCTGCCAACCTAAAAATTCAACTGAAGCCATCTATGAGTGAAATCCGCAATTACTTAGTTGCCAACCCAGTAAGATATAATGATAAAATGAATATTAAGCTAAAATATTTTTCACAACAGGGAAAAATAATGCAAGAGTTATAATCTATATTCTTTTGTCTTATATGTTATTTCATTTGTCATAAGCAGATCTTTTGTATTATTTTTCATCTTGTTTCAAGAAAAATTCATTTAAACTTTGGCAATATTTTACGTTGTACTTTTATTAAAAAAAATTGAAGCTAACTTCCTTCACTTTTCAATGTCATATTCTGTATTGCATCTCCTTGAATATACATTTTTTTTTTAATAGACATTAGTATTCTGGCACATGAGTGGTGTTTGTATTTTAGTTAAAATTGTGTTTTCTTTAAATTTTAACATTTTGGTCAGACCTTTGCTTTTATTTTGAGCACATTTTGTTTTAGCATATAAAATACTAGACTATATTAGAATCTATCTATTTCAATATTCATAATTGTATAACCCTACATGATTATAAGAAAAAGCAGTTAGTATTATGGGACTTTATAGAACATGGAGATTTGATATGTATGATTTTTTATGATATATTATGAACTCAAATGTAAATAACTACATTAATATAAAAAGGTTAATGTATAAATATATAAATATAATTTGTTAAAATATGTATGTGTACATTTTTTTAAAAAATTTTTTTTTAAATATTAATATTTTTCAATCAGTTGTTTTGTAACTTTTATTTGTTGTTTTAAATTTATTTTGGAGAAATAATGTAACTTACTTCAATAAACATTCTATGTAATAAGAAAAACAAAATTTTTAAATATTTAAAATATATATTTAAGTATTATTTATAATTAAATCTTCTTTTATCAAGTATTTTAGTTTCCTTACATTATTTTCTAATTATTACATCCTTATATATTTCTGAAATTTTGAAATTTTGCAAAATTTTTATAAATTCTCAATGCATCTATTTAAATATGTTACTTGTAATAAATGAGACATAATGTAAAGTAACTTATAAACTAGTGTATTTGACTTAACTTTTCATACTGTAGTTGAAGGAATAATATGTTTCTTTTCTGTGTGGTCAATCTTGGGTCTAGCAGGTTTTCATACTTATCTTTCAACATCTAACCAAACAACTAATGAAGATGTAAGTAAAAAGATTTTTTGAATTGTTCTTCTACCAATTAAATATAAAAGTAATTTTCATTCATTTCTTTTCTGATAAGTTACAGATATAAATAATAATATAATTTATATTTTTTGAAATATTTTAAATAATTGATAAAATATTATATATATCTATATATAATATAAATGCATTTAAACTTTATTCTTATTTAAGGCACTTGACAATTATCATTTTATTACAATGCTTAATTTTACATTGTATGATATATTGCAAATGCTTTTATTTAATTTTTATTAATTGCATGTGCATTTTAATCTGTATTAATATTAAAATAAGAGCTGTCTGAAATATGTGGTGGTGAATAAAAGTTTACTATTAATTGTTTTTTAATATATTTTATCTAGTTAATTTTAATGAAGTTTGTGAATATTTTTAATTTCATATATTTTTTTGCTTTAAATTTTAAGTGCAGGATGAAAATTATAAAAATTTTATTTTTCAATGAAACATGAAAATTTATTTGTTCTTGTTTTATTCAAAAATACAACTATAGTAAAAGTATTAAAATTTAAAATTCATTCACATGCATGTAGTAATTTCTATCTATATAAAGAAATATATTGATTATTCTTAATTTTACTTAGATTAAAGGCTCATTTTCAACAAAACGAGGTCAAGAAGTTACAAATCCATATACTAGTGGATCTTTAATTGTTAATTGTTGTTCTGTAATTTGCGGACCCAATTATCCAAGGTAAATTTATAAAGTTATACAGTATTTTGAGCTTAATAGAATTTTCCTGACGAAAATTTTTTGCCATTGTTATTAAATAGATACATTTTTTATGCTTATTGTTTTTTACTCTTATTTGTTATTATACAATTCCCTTTATTAATTTCCTATCTTATAACTGTATCAGGAGAATTTAATTTATATATTAGTCACATTATTTATTGAACATCAAAAATTAATCTTTGTGTGTGGCTTTTCATCTACACAAGAATTTTGCTTGTTTTATTTATAATTTATAAAAACCATAAATTTAGGAGTTATACTGAGAGAGAACTTTAAAAGCTTGCAACTGGCAAATTTGCTTACTTGTAGAATTTGTCTTATGTCATGTCTTATTAAAATGTTATTTTAAAATTTGTTATTTTACAAATTATATATAAATTTCCCATTTTTTAAAAATTTGTTAGTATTTTCACATTCTGTAACATTTTGACACCTTATTTCTGAATTTTAGTCTCATTGATAGAAGAGGATTATGTACAGAAGATGGTCAGATTAGTCAAAGATATCATTATGGAACAGTAAAAGGTGCACAAGCTAAAGTAAGTCTTATTTTTTGTCTTTCTAACATTTTGCAAAATTATATTTAAAAATCTGTTATTAACAATAATAACAGATTATATAATATGAGGTATTAAAGTAAATTTTTTATTTTTCATTTTACTTTTATTATATCATATTAGAAAAGATGTGATTTATTCATTTTTTGATTTATTTTTGCCATATAAAATTTTATACATTTAAAGCTGCAGTTATATCTTAATTATGTTATGGTTTTTGTAGCTTTCACAAACAATTACAAAATTTTCAGTTATTTTGATTTAAATAGTTTATGATATATTTTTAAAGTAATTAAATAGTCAAAATATAGAAGTTGATGAAAACTTTTGGTGTTAGTTTCCATTTTTGTACAAAATCTAATTCTTTTAGTTTAATATTCTGAAAAAAATGTATGATTAATTGTTAATCTGATTAATTTAAGCAGTAACTGTCATACGCAATTACCAGCTAAAATTTTGCTTTAATTATATACTTAGATTATGCAAAAAATTTTTTATTTATTATGCTTCTAATATAAACAAAAATTATATATAATATGTAAATGTTAAAGAATATAATATTGCTCAGAATTTTCTATTATTTATTATGAAAAATGAATTTCATTAAAGCTTTTAGTGCATGTTCCTAATGTGTCCCTTAAGCTAGAAATTAACACATAGTTTATTTATTATTATTAAGTATTTTATGAATTAAATTACGTGTGATAATTTAAAATGCCTGATAAACTTATTGCTATTATTTCAAAATGTTAATCTTATTATATTATTTAATGTAAAATACATTTACTCACTCTAGTTTCATGTGATAATGTAAAGATATTTTAAATTACTTCTAAGTAGCACTTTTCATTAAAACAATTTTTAAAAATTACTAAAATAAAGATTGATTAATTTTGAAGGTTATATTTAATTTAATGATTACCTATAAAAGGTTTTTGTTATTTTTATTAATTAAAGCTGGAATTTATGTTTTAAAAGATGTTGATCTGTAAAATATAAGTTAGTAGAAAACAACTGTAACTTTATAATGTTTTCATACTATGAAATTATTAAAATGTTTTTGCTAATTTATAAATTTCCTTCACCACTCATACCACAAAAAAATTTTCCTTGAAAGAAATATACTAAATGTGTATTGAAATTTAATCCAAGGAAGAAAAATTACTTAAAATTAAGGAAACAAATTGACCATAATTTTAGGTATGCATTGTATACTTTTTGTTTTCATTCAAAAATGTAAAATTTTTTACAGTGCAACAATAAAACTTGGTGCATTTATAATGTATTATCTTAGGATTACAGTAATCACTAAGTATTTTAATCCCAAATTTATTTATATGCAATTGGTTCTAAAATAAATAAATCATGCCTCTGAACATTTTGTAGGACAGAGCTAGCTTCATTTGAACTATCACTTGAATAGTCAAAAGTATGAACACTTCGATGACTGGTGCATTATCATCACTAGAGTAACCAATTGTACCATCATCGTCACTTTCATATAATGCATAAGATTTATACATTTTACAGGGATTATTTATAATCTTTACTAAACTCAAATATTGTCTTCATTCACCGTGCGAGACTTCTATTAAACTGAATGTTACTTTCAGTGTGCTTCTTCTTACGTGTTCGATACTTTTTGTTCTTGAAGTTAAGGAGGTGATAGACTGGGCTATCTCGAACGTTGTAAACAAACAAGAATCGACAAATGAGTGAAGCAGCTATGTAATCTAATTGTATACTGCATGGCATCCACCGAAAAAAGCACTTAGCGAGTCTGACTCGTCAAAGTCTACAGAGGCCAGTAAAATGAATGACGAGTCTGACTCGTCATTGTATGTCAAGGGGTTAAACTATAATCAGCTTTGTCCAATTACGTTCAAAACGAATTCGGTTCCTTTTTACAGTTGTATTTACAGTTGTAAATTCGCTTTTGCAATTTGCTTTGACGTGAGCTGTTTCATTTTCATAATATTCAAATTCATATATTGTCATGTGAAAGTGAAAACTTTTAAGTTACACAGCAGATTTTAAATTAAAAGCTATAGTGAAAGCAAATAAAAAATGGCAACTAGCATATTAATATGAAGTGAAAAACAAGGTATTCGCGATATAAAGGAAAAATGTATAAAATACGCAGTTTGTAAATAATCCAATTTTTTCATTTAAATATTAACAAAGCAAGTATATATTTTTTAAAATATGTCTAACATCGTTTTTAAAGTTATTAGAAGCTAAATATCGATACGTTTTACAAGAATTTTCTCGAAATTATCGCTCTTGATCAATCTCATGCTTTCATCTCAAGTTTATCACATTTTGCAATAAGGTGGATCTAGACTGATATTTTTCATAATAAATGTTTTTTTTATGTACAATTTATTAAATTTTTAATCATACTGTGCATATTTTTATTTTATGTGACACCCATATTATCAGCAGTACATATTTTAGACTATTCACTGGAAAAAAATGCCTCGGATTATGCGACGCTTTTTTTACTTTTTACTCAAAAAAGTGCGGACCGTGCGAATTATATACAGGAAAATATGGTAAATCATTTATATTCAATCTGTTTAAAAGAAAGATATCTGATTAAAACAGAGAAATATGTGTTTCTATAAAGTAAATTTAATATTTATTTATGAACCATATATTTAATAAAGAAATATTATTTTTGTATATTATTTGTGTAAATTTCAAGAGAAATTAGAATGAAATTTGAGTTTTCTTAAAAGTGCACCATAAAACAAGTAAAATTTTATGATTCTAATTACTTAAACTTCGACTAATTAGTTTTCCAAAAAAATGTAATTGTTTTATTATAGATACATTTTTTAATTTTACTTTAAATGTAACTAAATGCCCAACAGATCAGTCAATATTT
Organism: Latrodectus geometricus; assembly: GCA_026290005.1. Lineage (NCBI taxonomy): Eukaryota > Metazoa > Arthropoda > Arachnida > Araneae > Theridiidae > Latrodectus > Latrodectus geometricus. Next base: position 37,893 of record JAPDSC010050888.1, on the reverse strand, counting down.
ATTATTGTGAACTCTTTTTTTTTTAATAAGTGATTTCTATTATTGTAAACTAGTTATTTTAGGTAAGAATAAAGACAAAATAACTTCTTTTAGCCCAGGTTAATAACATTACATGAAAAAGTGTTATATTTTGTCAAGCCAAGTAGAAGAACATTAGGACAGTTACTTTTTCATTTCTTTAGAGCAAACATTTGGTATCATTTGGTTTATTCATTTTTTAATGTATGGTTAGACTGATTAAGAACATTAATCAATCTTTCTATTAACCCAAGAAAATTAATGACATTTCTTTTTTATTCTTTCACTTAAATCTTTGATGTAGTCTCTTTATTTAGCCAGATTTATTTCTTCATTTGGAATTATTTCTAGTCAGACAAATGAGAAATAAAAAGAAGCATATTGAAGTGATGCCTTAAAGATTTTATGAATGAAGTAATAAAATTATATGTCTTAATATGGATAATGCATCAGAAAATAAAGTATAGATTTCCTTATTCAGATTGTATTTAAAAAATGTATTAACCTTTTAAATATTTTGTTTGTGTTTAGTTATTCTTTTATTTTTGGAGGAATTTAATATTACATCATGATATATCTTTCTCTTTATGTATTTGTGTATTTAAGGTTTTAAAAATGCAGCATATATTTTTATAGGGTGTTGTATCTACTGTGCCTGCACCTGTTGTTGGCAACGAGCAAAAGTCTTCTCAAAATGCATCTGGAAGTACTTATGGTCCTAAAGGGTCTGTGCATTCTACAAATGGCAGCTATCGTGGGATTTTGAGAGAAAGTTCCTATCAAAATGCTGGACCTCATGGTAAAATATTTTTGTATTACAATAGTGTAATATTTAAAATAAAAACAATTTTGGAAATGTCAAATTATTTAAGATTTGTTTTAAATAGTTTGGAATATTTTATCAATAAAGTAAGAATGTTTTTATTCTGCAAAACAAATGAAAAGCTCAAAAAGAAAGAGAATGAAATTTACCAGAAATGAATTATGTTCATATTGTGAGACCGTTTATACTTAAAATTTTACTTTAGTTTTTGAAAAATTAATTTATCAAAGTTTCTCATGTTAATAAATTGAAAAAATATTAAGAATATAATGATATTTGTTAATTTAATTTGCTTATTCTGACATGTCAAAATGTGCTTATATAGATTTCGTATGACAATGAAAATATTATTACTTATTCGCTAATAAATATCATAGAAAAAATATTTTATTAAATTTATGCATTGAAACTTTCATGAAAACTGAAATACCATTGTGTAATATATTCTCAATTTTTATTTTTTAATTAATTAATCATTTATTTTTTAATTAATAAATCATGAAATTTTATTTAAATTGAATGATAACTATAATTGAAAAGTTACTATTTTCATGCCAAGATATTATATAAAGATAGCATTATTGCATAAAATGTTACTTTTGATTGGCATAAAGCCATTAACATTGGTTGTAAATGAAAGAATATTTCATTTGTTTTATTCTGTTTTTTGTATGTTCTATAAACAATGTTGAGTTTCCCCACTTATTTATGCCATTCTTCATATGCCTTTTCAAAATATTTATGCTTAGATGAATAATTTATGTTTGAAAATTGAATTATTTCATTATGAAATCTCAACTTTAGGTTTTAGGAAAAACTAATTAATTTTTTTAAAGAAGTATATAAAAATGTAATGGGTAAAATTGAAATTTGTGAAATCATTTTATTAAGTGAATTTCTACGTTATTTTTATTATTATTTGTAAATTATTATAATTTATTACAGTGATTTAAATTTAATGAGACTCTAAAGTGAAAGATTTATTGTTGCTATGAGATTTTGTTTATTTTATATTTGGTTGACTTCAGCCTTTATTTCTTGTATTGTATTACTTCCAATAGGTTTCTTTTTAGCAGCAAATCATTTATGACACTGAACCCATATTCAGCTATCTGTAGAGAATGAAACCTTAACATTAATTTCTGTGATATTTGATTATTTGATTTCAGTTTTCACACAAGCCTATTTTTATATCAAACTTTCATCTGATTATTTATTTTGTACTTCTAAAACATTTTTCTTATATCAGATACTATAATTAATAGTTATAAATTCACTAAATTGGAATATATTAACTGTATCTTCTGAAAAATTATTTTGTTTTAAACTATCATGTAGAATTTTCAAATGATTAATAATTACAAAAGTTTTATCGTTCTTTTCACTTTTTTGAAGCAAATATCTTTCTAAAGAATTTTGTTTATGATGTTTGCAATATTTTATAGTGAATATGTTCTTTTGTATAGCTAAGTAACCAATAGTCTTTTCTTTCTTTCAAAAATAATTTTATTTACTCCTTGAAGTTGTCTGTTTGATATGTTGAGTATTTCAAAGATATCTGCTAAATAATCTGCGAATATTTTACCATTGATTTTTATCTGATAATTCAGTTTAGCTTTGTTTTTTAAAAATTCTTTTAAAGTATAAGCTATATATTTTTACATGTCTTTTTCCACATTCTAAATTTACATTAATGTTGGTTGACTTATTCTAATTTTGCAAAGTCTTATGAGAAAACAAATTGCAGGGTTACGTTTTATATTTTGCACTTATCTTCATTTACTTATTATTATTGCATATGTGTATTATGTACTTAAAGAATTTAGGTTTTGTTTATTAAACATTGAACACAATAAAGATGACTATGATTTTAAGTAAACCCATTATATAGTAATACAAATTATGTAATAAATCTATATATTTAGGAAAATAATAAATTCATAATTTTGATTATGGTTTTTTAGTTCCCTATATAAGAAAGAAACAATTATTTTTTTCTTGTCCTTTTTATTGTTTCTTTAAAGCTATGTATATTTTTAAAAAGCTTGGAATTATAATTGAAATTGTGAACATTGCATATATCTGTTTGTATTAATATATATTCATATTAAATTAAGTGTATATAAGCTTGAATTTTATCACTAAGAGATAGTATTTATGGGACATTTTGCAGTCAAAAATATTAAATAAATGCATTTTCAGTTATAAACTTATTGAAAGAATGGAAAGCATGCGAATTCTTAGGAAAATACATTATTACAAATTTATGATGTACAAAATTCTCATTATTTATTTAAATTTTTTTATCCATTGATATAAAACTTGATTTTCCTGAATCAGCTGTTGATGTAATTTTTTCCTCATTAAGCTTATATTTAAAATCTGTTTGTAATTTGTTTCAGTTATAATAGGTTGTGAAAATTTATTAAAAAATGCTACATTTTTTAAATTATATATGTTGTGAAATTTTTGCTAAAATTTTATGATTTGTTGTTATAGTAAATTTGAAAACCATATTTATCAAATTCAGTTTTTAAATTATGGTTAAAATTCTATGATTTCATCATTATTATTGATTAACAATCATTTTCATTTGCATAGCTCATTTATTTATTTGTCTGCATATTTGAATTAGCAATAGTTGAATATTATTGAAATATTATTTACAGATTTTTAGAAAAAAACATTAATTATTAAACATTAATGAATTGTATAATGATATTAAAATTTTGATATACACTTCATAACTAGTGAAAAACTTTTTCATCTATTTATTCTATGGAAAAAATTTAAAATCTATGTTTTTTATTCTTCTAACTCGTTAACATTTACATTTTGCCTCAGCATGGATAACAGTTGGTGAGTAATTTTCTTGAGTTGATTGCTACCCCCATGAATTCCCACTTTAGTTTCTTCCTGTAGATGTCCCTTAAATCAGTTTTATAAGTCAAGCTTGTATCTGTTAAAGTGTTTTGAAAGATATGATAATTCTTTCCAATCATTGCACTATTAAAATTTTATGTTTATTTTGAACATGATGTGATTAATTTTTCTACTTTGAACATGATTAATGTGAAGTTGAGATTTAATTCTTCATAATTCATTTTAATAGTTTTTAATCATTGCAAAAATTATGAATTTGGGATAGCATAAAAATCCCATGGTAGAATTTTGATATACATCATTTGTTAGAGTCATAATTTTGTCACTTTATTTTTTCTGTTATTTGTACATTTACTAATTAATCCAGATTGGACTTTTTATACATTTGCAAAGTTTATGCTCCTTTTTTATAGCCTGTTCAAGAACTTGTATGTATTTTAGATAAGAATGTCAAGGTATGAGTTTAAAGAAATTGTGAATATGGATATTTATTTGCTGAAATGAAAATTTAGAAATCGCTTTTAAAATGAATTTTAATATTCTAAAATAGTTGCTTTTTATTTTATATCGAGTTGAGAAAATAGTCTGGGCTGTTTTTCTGTTTATCAAATGATGATTAATAATAGCCATCATATTTTTCCTCTTAAATATTTATTAATGTTAATTGTTACAAAAAATTTTCTATTTCTATCTTGAATTCTAAGGATTTCTCTTTTAACTTTGATAAATAATATGAAACTTTTAACTAATTGAGTGGAAAATAGTTATTGTGTAGACACACTAAAAACCTATTTGTTTTTAATTATTATTATATCAACAAAATGTAGTGGGTTCTCTTACTTTGCAAAATATTTATTATTTTGGAATTAAGTTACTCCATGGAAGCTTACAAATATTTTTGCCACACATTATTTAATGATAATAAAATTGTAATTATTGGTTAATCAAACAGTAATCAAAATTAAAATTGAAAAAAAGTAATCAGAATTGATTTAAGTGGTTAAGAAGGAATATGGCTAAAAGTTGTGCAAGAAAAATAACACTTAAGCCAATGGTAATATAAGCTGTCTTACAGAGATTTAAAACTAATATTCAGTAATGCTCAATATAATTTTTTTTTTTTAAAAAATTCTTATTGAAAACATGTAAGAAGTGGAATAAAAATATATGTGAATTTTTTTCCTGTTATTTGTTCAAAAAATGTATATATTTTTATATGGATATATTTTTATGTATATATTTTTCAGTTAAAGATATATGTATATATTTTTATTTTAAAGTTTAATTTGTTAAATGTCTTAAATATAATTATTTTTTAAATATATTTAAATTTAACTAAAATTTACTGAAATATTTTTAAAAAATTCCATGTTTAAACTTTTACATTTAATTTAGCAGCTAAAATTTAAATTTTTTAAAAAAATTTAGTTATTATCAAGAAGTTTAAGCCAAAAAATTCTATTTACATAAATTTAAAAAAAATATTTTTTATAAATTTCAGGATTATGAATAATATAATTTATTTAAAACAAATAATATATATAGTGACTCCATATATGTATAAAAGTATTGAATTCTCTGTAACCTTATTCTTTGAAATAATAACTAAATTTTATAAATTCCATCTTTAATTTTATTAGCATTATAAATGGTTGGTTACTTAACTATTAAGAAATTATTCTCCATTTTTTTAAGCAATGTGAATATATTTACTATTTCAACTGTTAAAACATTGTCTCCATTTTTTTAAAAGATTATTGTCTTATTTTATAAATAATAAATTATATTTGTAGTGCATTGGAAATAAATAAATATAGAATATATTCAAGGAAAAGAGATATTTTTTATTAATAAAGTTATTTTAATATTTTATTGCCGGATGTATAAAACGATAATCAAAATTAATCATTTTTTCCTGATTGATAAAATTGCAAAAAATTATTTTTAAACTCAGAGTTTGTCAATATAATTCATTATTTATCAAAACATTAAAAAGAATGTGTAAAATGATTAATATTACATATATAAAAGTTAAAATGAATGCATCATTGTTTAATATTTATACTGCAGAACATTAAAAATATATCACCAAAAAGTGCCAAGAAAGTGATAGAACTTGGCAAACAGAGACATGAGGAACAATAATCTTTGTTTTGAAATGATATTTATAACACAATGCTAGAATAGTATCTTCTCAGTAGTTTGCAGATATCATTCATTTGCCTATCCTATCCATTGCCTGTCAAACATTTATCACAATTCTTTGGAATGTGGTGTGGCATGTTTTATGAATGGCTTTCAATGACATCCCAAGTGTGTTTGATTAATGAGACAGAATGAATGGTATGGAATACTTATCTTTTGCCTGTCAACCATTTGCCACAATCTTCTGAATGTTGTAATGGCAGGGTTTATGAATGGCTTCCAATCACAAATGGTTTTGATAAGTGAGTTTTCAGGAAAGAATATTGGCAAGGGGAGCACCTTGCTGAGCACTTATTCTAATGTAAGCAGTTTGTTGTTAAGCATATTTCTGTTGATAAAGAACACAGATCAGACCTTGGAAAGCCTGAGGAGAAGTGTCACCAGCTACAGCACATCATCTACATATCATTAGGATACATGTATTTTACTGTTGTAATATTATTTAAGAACCAGAGGTGACTTGGAATCATATGCAATTTTGCTCCAAACCATGTTGTTATATTATGAGGTGAGGTATTCTGCAATTGCTGCCGATTTGAATCTGTCATCACTTTAATGGCATACTTGTGGGTGGGTATCACCTAAAAAGAAAGATGTTATTTAAAGTATCCAGTTGCTGAGGAAAAATTCAGCAGACATTTAACAAGGATATCCTGCAGCATCCATAGTTTAATTAAATATTGACCCAACGGTTCAAATTTGTGAGGTAAAAAGTCTCACCTTCACATAGAATATGTAAGGTTTCCTCCATATATAGGCAACCTCTGTGATTAGAATCGTCTAATACTCTCATTATGATGAGATGTCTTTTAGAGTGGCTGTATCTTGTAAGAAGCCCTACTGCTATCTTAAAACGTCTTCTACTAAGCTTTAAGAGAAGTACTATTTAATTGCTTTGCTTGTTTTTAATTGCTGCTGTTACTCCAGTTAAAAAAATAGTTATTTCTTAATGAGACTAAAAACTCTTTTCAGATCTTTTGAAATATCCATTGCTGGTTCCAGGACCATTGAAATTAGTTTTTGATCTAGCCTTTACCAACTCATTACTAAGAACCCGGATTACCATTATGCATTATCATTAGCTAATGTCCACAGAGTAAGATGCCATTCCCTAACAAAAAAAAAAATAATAAATAAAAATTGACTTCTTCAAAGCCAGTAATGTAGCTTGAATGTCAGAACAGATAACTTCCCCCCCCCTTTTCCTTACAATATTAACCTATGTCCAAGCATTCTATTGTACTTGAGAATTGGACTTCTACTTAGTATTCAGTGTATGTTTTCCCAAAGGAAATAATAACTTTGTACCATCAGCTGAACAGTATATGCCAGCCCCAATGTTGGAATTTATTTTAAGGACAAGTTTTACTGATGCCAAAATTATTCTAGTCTTCTCATAAGGTAAAATTGATTTCATACGGTTTTTTAAAAGCATATTTAACAATCTTGTATTCCTTATTTAGCCTACTTATAAATGCCTTGTACAACTTAAGTTTATATCAAAAATACATCCCTAAGAATTTCAGTTCTTTAAAACTAATTCTGTTATCCTTAACAAATTGATGTTTTTTCTCATAGCAGTTTTTGTAGATTTACATAAAGATCATCAATGTTACACCAACTCTTTTGTGTACGTTGGAAATGATGTTAAAGACCATTTTGCCGAATTTACTTTTGACGATAATAATTAGATCATCTGCATAACCAGTGATGGTTATGCCAAACGGGATTAAAATCTCCAAATAAGTTATAGCCATCCATATGTTGACTGGAAACTTAAAGGATTTAACATCACTACCCACATAGCTTCCCTCTACAGGTGAAAGACAAAAAAACAGCAAGGTTTGGTTTGATTCATTGAGGTGCCAGTTCACAATATCATAACTTTGGTGCCATTCATTCAGCCTTCAGACCATGGGTTATATTACTAGGAACCTAAAGTAAGATTCTAGATATATATCATCTGTGCCAATTGTTGACACCTTTGAGGATACAAAATAGGATCATGAAAAAAATGGAAGCATGACTTCTGAGAATCCTCTGTCATTTTGTTGTCTACACCACTATAGCACTGCACCATTGCCTGCATTTACATTTATACTGAAGGGTTAAAGGCAGTCTTATTAGATGTGTCAGTGCAAGCCAGTAACATTTAATTAATAGGAAATGGCTCTAGCTGATATAGGAGCATCCAGATTGTCTTGAGCATGTTATAGAATGAAGGTATAAGTGACTTAATTGTTTGCCACTACACATTGGGATGTTGATAACATTGGCTGCAGCAGTACTTCTTAAACTGTTTTAAAAATTACACCACTCAATGCCTTCTTGCACATAAAATATCTTGCAGTTCAGTATAATTCAGAAATAGAACTAGCAGAAAGAAGGACTCCAAAGTTATCTTGAAATCGAATAGAACAATAAAGATGATGTATAAGAAAAATATATGAAGAAAGAACAATAAAAAAAAAAGATTTTTCCCAGTTATTTGCATGATATTAAAGAGATGGCAGAATGTGACAAGTTTATAGGTTTTTTATTTTTTTAGCTCTTGAACTTGTCACATTTTCTTGTTCCAATTATCCATCTGATCACAATGCCCTTGTGAAATCGTCGGCCTGCTGGAACTGCCTTCACTGATAGTGGTCTGGCATTCTCTTCTATTATATGTGATCCTTGAAACAAGGCATTTCATTATGAGCAAAACATTTCTTAATGATTTCCCTTACACAAATAACTGTATGAAAATTCCATATTTCTTTCCTTTATATCTTATTCAGCATGCACTTGAAAGCTTCTCATTTCACATTTGCATACTTTGGTTAAGTGTGCATAATTTTCTGGCTTCTCCCTCTTGTTGTTGCATTTTCAATGATACATTCTATTTATAAATTTACTTGAAATATGAATATCTAATAAGCAGTAGGGGATAAATAATTATTTATTCCATATTGCTTTTATTTGTGAAAATTTTACTTATTTTGAAATGTACTATCTTTTGTGAAATATTTAAAAGTTTAATGTTCTGAAATTATTAGCAATTGATACAGTCCAACTAGATTAAATGGGTAAATTAAAAATTATAAAAGCATCAATAGTTAAAACAATTGAAAATTTAAAATGAAAAAAATGAATTCATTATTTAGAAACTTAAAACATTCATCAAAAATTTGAACACTAAGGAAAAGTTAATTTGAAATGTACTGTTCTTTATTAAAATAAATGTTTTATAAAAAAAAAAAACAATAAAAGAATCTGATAAAGAAGTTTTGAAATAAACAAATCTGCTTGTTCAAAATAAAATTTAAAATAGCTTTAATACTTTGTAAACATTTGAAAAATCATTAATAATATTTTTATGAAATATCTTTATCTTGCTTTCTTGTGAAATTATTTAAGCATTATTTTTTGAAGACTTAGAAATTGATTACTTTTTAATTAAACTCAGAAACGTGACAGCCTCTATTATATGAGTCAAATCAAACACAGTGACCATATCTATTTTTTCAACCAAGACCCCGAGGTTCAAAAAGCATATGTCCTTGTTAGTTGGTCAGCCTAACGCACTTTTCTATCGTGGTTCCTTTAGTTCTCACCCATGCCTTATGTCAATAGAAGTTTGTTTAACTTAAAAAATATTGTATATATTATAGAAATTTATATCAAATATCTAGAACTAAAATTTATTATTAAATATAAAATACTAAAATATATCTTTATTTTCAAAAGATGTTAATAATTTTTAAGTAAACTGTTACAATCCCCTGTAATGATTAATGTGTATTTTCTTTAACTAGTGAGTTTATGTAGATTCTTGGAATATTTTAATATTGGTTTTTTATTTATTGAAAAAATAGAACTTATCATTTATAATTATGCTTATGATCAAAAAATAAATGTAATCAATATTTTATTGTTTACTTTTATTTAAATTTTATTAATCTTGATATGACTTCCACAATATGATAAATCATAGTTTGTGAAAGTACAGACAGTGAATATTGAAACAGATAATGAAAACTCAGTGTATATATCATTTTTAAGTCTCAAGTTTTAAAAATTTTTACTTCAATAACAAAGCATCTTTCCAAACTCTAATCTTACATCTAGATTTAAAACACAACTGTTATAATGTAAAAACATTTGGCACATTAATGCCTATTTTTATTTAGCAAAAATCCTAAAATTTTGCTGATAATGCTGGGGCATTTTTTAATGTCTAGGAATTTTTGCTACATAGCTTTATATTTAAAAAAAATTGTATTGCTTTGATTTGAAGATTTAAAAATTTATTAAATGAAATCTTTAAACCGCTTATAGTACACAAATCTTTATTTGTAAAATTTTATTAAATGTTTTAAGAGAAAATTTTCAAACAAATAAAAAATTTTAAGATATTAATGAATTTTGAACACTTCAAAAGGTGTTTCAATGTTCTTTAGTGTGAATTGATTTTATTGTTGTTTCTTTTTTGAGTAGTAAATCCCGAGGTGTGGAGACAGCATAGTCAAGTAGTCAAGGCTCTAGATTTTCGAGCAAAAGCACTGAACTTAAGAAATGAAGAAGGTGTTTCTCATGCTGGTCTACAAGTTCATCCAGCATATAAATGAATTAACTTTATAAATGCCTGCGGAAGTGTCTTGTTTAAGCTTAAACAAATTTGCTCCATTTTTGAACTAAGGTCACCTCTAACAAAACATAAAGCTTTTAACAGTTGTTGCCATGTACATACTTTAGTTTCATTCTATAAAATGTGTCAAAATGTCGGGTTATCTATAGTATTTTATTTATTAATGTGTGGCTTAAATAATGATCTTATTTACATATATATATTGGCACTTTTAAACACACTTTTGTGTTATGATAATTTTGATACTTACAAGGTAGGTAAAACACTGAGAGTAAGTAAAAATATAAAATTGTTTTATTTTATTGTTAGTTTTTTTATTTTAGCATGAGTTCTTACTTTATTTTTGATTCCAAATTTCATAAAAGAAATAAATTGGAATTTTTTGTAGTGATTTTTATATATGAGCTTGCTATGATCACTTTGCCTTTATTATGAACATTAATAATTCACTTAATTAGTATCACTTGAAATTGTATTGACTTGATTCCTTTCAAAACAATTGCTTTATTTAATGCTAATAATGGGAGCTTATATCATTTATTATTAGTTAAGATATTTCTAAATTTTCTAAAAAAATTAAAAATTGCATAAGAATACAATTTTATTAGAACTTAGAATTTTGCATGCTAAAATACTTATGTTTATTATTTTATGATTTTATGTTTTATTGCATGTTAGATTTTGCATGGCTTGAAGCTATTTTTTTTCCCCTCTCAGGCAACAAAATAAGCCAGGTCCCTGTAGCCATAGTCTCCCCACAAGCACGGCATGAAACTGAGCTTTGTGCCAAAACATCGATTGCTATTTCATCATCTAAAGAAGACCAAGAGCCACAAGAGGCTGGAAGTCAAATTTCCCTTCTTAAACAAAGTGCAGTATAAAACATTTTTAAAGAATTTATTCTTGAAGTGTCAATGGTATCTATTTAAAATCATATTTTGCTCATGCAGTTCTGGGTTGTGACAAACATTTTTTTATCATGAAAAAAGACCGAAAAATTTCTAAAATTCGTAAGGGAAAATTTATTGTGCAATATTTGCTTTTTTGATAAAAGTAACCAGTGTATTTTTTTTATCATTGTACATGAAATCATATTTCATACCAGTAATTGGATTATACATCCATCATATACTAAAAAAAATTATATAATATTTTTATTGACTTGGCTATTGTCTATTTCCAATTTTTTGATTAAAAATTTATATTTTGGTTAATTACTTTTCTGTTTTACAGAGTTTAGTTTTGTAAATAATTTGTATAAATTAAATTATGTATTATACATACTATTGTAGATTTATTTTTTATGTATTTTCTTCAGGGATTAACAATTTATTTTGATAAACTTCAAAATGTTTGCTTACAGTGTAATATATTGTAAGTCAAGTAAACATAAACAAATGTTTAGTTAATATTATTTAATTGAACCTAAGTTTTAATTTATTTTTGCAATATCAGTTTATTGAAAGAATTTCACTAAAACCACAACCTAGCTAGTTTTATTTGTAATTATGTATTTGCATATTGTTTCTGAAAATCACGAATTATCTAATAATTTTTGCAACGTAACATTTCTTCAATTGGTGTATTTTGTATCGTACAGATTTCTGTAATGATGACTCTTAAATGTGCATTTATAATTATATATATTTCGATAATAAAGTATCTGCTATCTGTATGTTTCAAATTTACACATTTACCTTGCTATGTGCCATTTCATTGTTTCATAAGTTTCAAAATTTGCTATTATTTCATTCCAGATGTTAGTCAGTTTAAAATATTGTATCTGTAGATACAGCTAATTTTGCTTTTTCAGATGCTTGCTTTATTTTGTATATAGAATTTTTTTATATATAACAACATAAAAATAAAAAAAGATTAAATGGTTATGCTTTTGATATATAATTGTGTTAGTTAAGGTCACAAGTCAACTGCATAATTTGTTTCTCTGTAGTGTTATATTTTTAAAATTTTCTTTTTATAATATTTAGCTTCTGATGTAATTTTTTAATGTCATTGAGAATATTTGATGTGTACTGATACTGTATTTTAAAATTAAAGTTAAATATATAATAAATGTGTGTTTTTTTATTGTAAAAAGCTGCTATCTTAACAATGGAAAAAAATTAGTTTTTTTTAGTTGTACATTAAATTAAATATCTCTAAAATATTTTATGGTATTAAAGTTTCAATATTCTATTTGGCATCATAAAAACTTGTATTCTTGAAAAACTATTCAAAATAATTTAAGAATAACCACCATTTGAAATTGAACTTTCACTTTTAAAATAAAATCATTAAATACTTTTTTAAACATTATATTTAGGTAGTGAAATGATTACAATTTTATAGTTATTTCACTACCTAGTCATAAAAAGTGGTGTTAGTTGTAATAAGTAAATGTAGTAGTAAGTTGATGTTGAAATACTTATTAAAGCATGCATAAATTTATGTTCTATTTGTTCCATATTTTTTGCCCTTGTGCAGCTTTAGCATCAAATTAATGCATCATTTAATGCTTTATATATTAATGAAACTGTTCTATGTGTTTAAAATAATCTATCTTAAATCAATATCCAAAAATTTTATTTTGCCCTTTAAAGGAAGATGATTTCTCGATTATATTATTCAATATTTACATTGCTCGTATGAGGAAAAAGTTTCCTTTTCAAATGTTTGGAAAACATTTACTCGTGTATCAAGTCCTAGGTTCTTATGGTTTCATAAAGATGAAAAATAAGCAGTGAATAAATATTTTTCTTTGAGTATTAATGATTCTAACATTCATAAATTGAAAATATAAATCTAGAATTTTTCTTTGGAAGAAAATTCTAGAAGTCAGTTTTATGAATTTTTCAAAATAAAATTTTTATTTAAAAATAGATTGCAAACATTTTTTTTAATTATAATATAACGATAAAATGACTTGAAAAATACCCAGTTCAATACAGAATTATAATCAATTTCCCTTCTAAGAATATGACTAAAAAATGTTTTAAAAAAATTAATCATCTTAAATGCAATAGTTGAAGCAAAACAAATCACTGAAAATTAAAGCAAGAAGTGTTTAATGAAATTAAATGGGGGCTATTTGAACAATGTTATAATTTTGTAACTCTCTCTCTCCTCTAGAACTAATGAGTTTTTCTAAAACAATAAATGTTTGGAAATTGGATGAAATGTTTTCATTAATGAAAAGGACTTTAGTATTAATGAGAAACTTGAAGCTGAGATTAATAAGTCCTTATGTATTTTGCAATAACACACATATATAATTATTTTAATTCAGTTGTTGGCAATATTCATTATGACTTATATTTCTGATGCTATAAAAATACTTAACATCTTAAAAGATATGTGTCATTGTACTATTAAACTAAACTCAATAGCATGATAGTCCATATAGGGGCCAAGGCCTACAATGCCCATATCCATTTCCATGGCAAGGGTCCTGGGGTGCAAAACATATGTTCTGGTTAGGTGATCAGTCTAATGCAAAACTCCCAGTATTTAGTTCCCAAGCATGCTTGGTACTTGACCCATTAAAGGACTAAAAGGCTGAGTCAACCTTGCCCAACCTGAGAATAAAACCTCAGATCTATGCATTGAGAGCACGAAGTACTAACACTACCCATCGGGTTTCTTGTCACAAAATAATAAAAATGTCTCAAGTACTAGAAATATTTTTTTGAATAAACTGTGTAGAGTAAAATACAAGTTTTGACATAGTCTGCAGGTGAACTAATAAAAAAATGATATAACTTCAGTATGCAAATCTAATAATTTAAGGAGACATGGTAAAGATTAAATTATATAGTTTTTAAATTAATAAAATATTGATATAGCTTAACACACAACAGTCATTACAATTATTTTCAATTGTTGTAGTTAAAGTTTGAATTGCAATTTTTGACTTCAAAATATATTTTAATGTTTTTTTCCCCCATCATTAATAAATTAATTTGACATGAAAAAAAGTAAAATCCACCAAATTATTATTGGACTACAAACCTGAATGAAAAATTGTGCTAGTTCTCATGTCACAGGAGGAGAATTCTATGTAGTTATTAATAAATATCTTTAAAAAATTCAATTTTTATTTAAAATGTTATCCAAAAATAGTTTATAAATGTACACATTTAGATCAACGAAAAAATAACAATTTTATTTCTTGTAGTAAAATTTTATTATTTTTTTTAATATTTTAATTTAGCTCAATTTTCTAAATACTTCTGCTTAATTAAAAAAGTCCCACTTAATTGAAGCTTTTTGTATCAAGAGATATCGATTACATTATATAATATGATAATTTTAAAACTTCATCATTACACAAAATTCTCACAATCTAACATGAAAATTTTAATTTATGTACTATCAAAGTTCTAGATCAGCATTTCTTAATCTTTTCAATTTCTTTCTTTAAAAAAAAATTGAACTTTTCAGTCACAGAAAATTTTCTATATAAAATGCTACTTCTATTATATTTATACAATTGTTTTTTTTAGTATTATTTTTTATGTAGCAAAACAAAAAAACAGGTATTATTTGGTAAATTATGTATAGGGACAAGCTTAAATTCTTTTGTTTTATTAACACAACAAAAAAACATTAAAAGAAAATATATAATTAAAGGGTACATTGTATCTTTTAATTCATTGGGCTTCATTTCCTATTCACATTTATTTTTCACCAAGTTCAATGTAATTGTGAATTATAATTCATGATAATTATACTTCTCAGTTTGTTGCCTTACTGTAATTTCTTATTTACTATAAAACTTAAATTTAATTAAAATAATAAATAAAGCCTAAAAATGTAAAGAATTTTCAGTGGTTTGCTTAGTAAACATATAAATTTGATATCACTTGCATGGTGTTGGAGATTTGATCTTTTTTTTAAAAAATTTTCATCATTTCTTTCTGTCGGCTGGCTTTTATTTGAAAATGACAATTGCAAGTTCTCTCTCACTTGTTATGAATCTCCCTATAGTGCTTAACCCTTCTAGAGATTTCCATCTTAATTTTTTGTATTCATCCTTATTTCATTTCCAAACTATTAGATTCTATTTGTCTTACTGTTGTAACATTACTTTTTTTATATTTATGATTGTGGAGAATCAAGGCAAATTTGTTTGGTCTAATCCTCCAATGGCCATTTTTACAATTGCTCTAAAAACCTTGCATATTTTTCTTTTCAACTATAACAATAAATCAATACTTTTTAATTTTATTAAATTGAAATATAATTACAATCAACTTTTCTTATTTTTTTCACTTTCTTCTATAATGTAATTGAGAAGTTCTCTTAAATTTTTAAAATCAGAACGTCCAGGGTTTTCAGAACGAGGTATATGAGGAAGAGCTTTTCCAATTTTATTTCGAAACTCTTCAAGCTGGAAGAAAACAGAGATCAGTAAGATTTGAAATAAAGTTAAAATGCAAGTATGACAATAAAACTGTAATTTTATAAATAAATAAAAATTTAAAGTGGTTTTCAAAAATATTAAATGAATGCAATTTCTAAAATAAGTAATCTAAATATAATTTTATTGTTGCTTTTCTTCCCATAATGATAAATTTTTTTGGAATAAAATCTTTTGCATATTTGAATACAAAATTCATAAATCAACAAACAGCTAAGGATAAATTTATACTATATCATTATGATTGTTAATTATTACAATATATAATATATTATATATTATATAATATATTATATATAATATATTATAAAGCAGTAAATACAATGTATAAAAAATAGACAATATCTACCAACAAATATTGCAGGCAATCAAACTAGAACAAAAGCAGCTATTGAGAGAAATGCCGATATAAATTAAGTAGGGTGTAATTAAAAGATCAAGATAAGACAAAATCAAGAAAAACCTATAAATTAAAACCACAAATTGTTGTTGGGCAGAACTACCATTTTCCTGCCAATTTAACAACAAAATTTTGAATTGGAAAAAATGTTGAGAAAAATCTGGTATTATATTTTATTAACACAATTATTAATTGTTTTTAAAAACTTTAACATAAACTAAGTGTTATTTTTACACTAGTCAAACATAAATAAAGCAAACAAACATATTTTAATGCATTATCATAAACTTACATTATTAACACCCATTAATTTCCATACACCAAAACAAAATGCACTAAATCCTGTTACAGCATATAAAGTTCCCCAACCAAGCGCTCTCATTGCAAGAGATCCTCCACTTTCAGGTAGCTCTTTTGTTGGTACCATACCCTATGAATTAAAGAAAGAAAGATAATAAGAATCTTTTAATATCATTTATTCCAATTCAATATCAGCAATTTATTATAAAACTTAAAAATTTTTCATCAAAAATTTACATTTATATACATGAAATCTTACAAAGTTTCAAGTGAATATTGCATGTAAATTTAAGTTTTGTTTCTTATATTTTACATTGCTTGGTTTCTATAGTGCTTCTTGTGATTTGTAA
The DNA here is from genome assembly GCA_026290005.1 of Latrodectus geometricus. Lineage (NCBI taxonomy): Eukaryota > Metazoa > Arthropoda > Arachnida > Araneae > Theridiidae > Latrodectus > Latrodectus geometricus. The sequence goes on along the minus strand of JAPDSC010050888.1, from coordinate 20,865 downwards.
AGTATCTCAAAATCAAAGAAAAGTGATAAAAATGAAATTAGATTTTTTTCTTTTAAAAAAACATAAGATAATTTTTTGTTTTTACACATCTTTGAACAATATCCTTTTCTTTTATTTTTTCTATAAAACTTAACATATATTTTTGTCAATATTTATCCATAGTTCTTTTCAGAGTTCTTGAACATTTATGCTAGAATTTATTGTAATGAAAAGAAAGAAGCCCTTCAAAATCTTATATTCCTGCACAAAATGAAATTCTAAAAGCATTTATAAAACATAAAATTCATTGATATTTTCTAGGTTCCATTTTATTTATATTTTTCCAAGATATTTTTATTATATTTAAGCATATGAATAAAATAATTCAAGATTTATTAATCTTAAAATTTACTTATATGAAACACCAGTTTTATATCGTTTGAGTAAGGAATAAATGTTTTATAATGATTTTTGAAACAAATGGAGTTATCTTGCTTTACTATTAAAAATACAATTGCTAATCATTAACCATCTCCTATCACTAGTTTGTTAGTTAAAATTAATTATTTTTAAATTTTATGGGTGATCATTTATTACATGATTTTTCAAATCAATTATTTAAAAATGGAAGGAGATAAATACTTTTTCATGGTATAAAATACATATTTTTTATTTAAAGAGTATCCTTAAATTCAAAAATAGACAATCTTAATATTTTAAGTTTATTCAAAAAGTCAGTTCAAAATATTAAAAAAAATAGAAGTAAATAAATTATTTTTCAAAACACTCATTGAAGCATTAATTCTAGTAGTACAATGTTTACTTCTTTTAATTTTATTTTTAAGATTTAATAATTTTTAGTGAAATAAATATAATTTATTTTAAAATAAATGAAAAATTTTACATTTTTATTATATCATACATATTAATTTAAAAAATAATCTTTTATTAAAAGGTTTTTTAAATTGCTATTTTTAGATTAGTTAAAAATTTTAGAATTTACAAATTAATAACTAAGTTTTGTGATTATTTAGTGCTATATCTTAAATCTGATAAACTTTTCTTACTTTGAAAAAATAAACAGGATCTTTCTTTTTTGCCATTGCCAATGCCATACCGAAACCTCCTAGTATAGATATACCTGCCACACTAAATAAAAATGAAGTTTCTAAAAAAATAAACCACAATTAAAATATAAAAAGTAGTAAAATACAATTAAAAATAAATTTATTAAATAACAAATAGAACACAAAAAATATTTCAATTGTATTATCTTTGAAATATTAAGAAATGGTTTTATCTCAGAAAGGTTTTATTCTAAGAGAAATTAAAACAATATGGAACAAATTTATTAAGATAGAAATAATATAAAAATGATAATACACACAATAAGCAATGGAAAACTATAAAAATATTTTTAAAAAACAATATTTAAAAATAAACAGAAAAAGTGTAATAGGTACATTAATTTTGGAATGGCTATCATATTTAATAAATTTTACATGAGAACTATGAAGATTGAAGAAGAAGAAATGATTCAACAATTCTTTCAATGAATTACATATGAAACCACAACTTAAAGTATCTCAAAAAAATAATAATAAATGAAATTTATGAATGAAATAAAAAAATAAAATTATCTCATTTTAACATATAAAAAGTGTCATCCTTAGCTTTTTTATTAAATTGATTTTTATAATAGTTGGGTAATTATAATAAGCAACTATTTAAACTAATGTTTAGTTCCTTTAAAAAACATTTATCTTACTGAACATTAAAATGTTTAATAGTTTTCTAGAGTTTGATTAAAAATTTTATTTTACTAAAATAATTAAAATATTTGAGATATGAACTCTTTTTCTTCTATATATTAACTCTTTATCTATTATGAACTCTTTTTCTTCTACATTACATAAAGATGTACATATATGTATTAAATTAAAACTATATAGAAATATTACAAAGAAAAACAATCACAGAAATTTAGGGAAAATTTTGCAATTCACTCAGTGCCAATACAGCTAAAAGATTTGAATTTTAAAAATATATGAAAAACAAAAACTTCATATTTGAAGTATATTATAGAAATATGAATATTGTAAAAAGAGAATAATCACAAATGAAATTGAAACTCAAATTTAATAGACAGCAAAATATGGCACAATTTTGATGATTGACTAGAAAATACAGAAAACCAATTTCATGTGGTAAAGATCTGATGAAGCTGATCGTTTTTTTTAAAATTTAATTACATTTATATGTTTATTTCGCTCTCTTTATTGAATTTGAATTCGATTTGTACTTTATTAATGCTCTATTTTAAATATTCCTATTTCTATTGTATTCATAAAGTTTGATGATTTTGATTTTTGTATGATTGTAGATAAATTCACATGTTTATAAAATATGTACACAAATATATTTATTGTCATGCATTATGAAGAAAATAATCAAGGGTGAAAAGATACTGTCTAGATTACAATAAAAGCTTGATCTGTTATTTAGAACAATTGAAAAATTACCAGTTTCAATTTATTCACAATGATAACTTCATATTTCTGCTTTACTAACGGGTTTAGAAAGTAGTTAAACTTGAATTTTTATAATGCTGTCACAAAAATATCAATTCATTTGTAATAGAAATTTATGTTTGAATATCTGAATTTTTTTATAAATAATTAATTAATAGGCTTCTACTCAAGAATTAACTAAAAATAAGAGAATGTATCATGTGATAAAATATAATGAAGATTAGCACATTGAAGTTTACTCTTTTAAAAAAATATGTCATAATTCTAGATGGATAATGTTTAGCCAATTAAAATGTTACGTTTCATATTAATCTGCAAGATTCACAAGAATCTTACAGAGAAATGGGATTGATAAAAATATCAACAAAATTAATCATTATAGTTATATACATATTCTATTAAAATTAACTATAGTGGTTTAAAAAATTTTACACCAAATGTTGATTAACAAGCAATAGTAGTTATTAAAATGCATTTCCCTTAATAATAGGTTTCCAGATAAAACAAATGAAAATATTTGATAAAATTATGTGCAAACTGAGAAATTTCAAATATATATATATATATATATATATATATAAATTTCTAAAAATACAAAATATATTCTTTCATAGTCATATTTCTGATGCTGCATTTTCATCATTTTTTTTTTTATTTTGAAATGTGTTTTGATATGTTAGTAAGCATGTAATGAAGTAATTGTTTATTAAAGTATTTCATTCTTTTCAAGATTCCATTTTATGACAGTATTTGGCATTTAAATAATAAAGTGAAACATTATTTTGTGCTGATTTCCAATTTTCTTGCTAACACAAAGCAAGCAATTACAGAAATTTGGCAATTCTAAATACTTTTTTTTTAATTTATCTATTTAGGCCAAGCATTATGAAAAAATGTTAGAAATTAATTTTTTACAATTTTTAAAAGTATATATTAAAAAATATAATAAATATAAATAGATATCAAATTAACAATTAATTTATATTTATTAATCAATAATATATATATATATATATCACATTTTTTTTAATACAGCATCGACATAAACTCTTAAAAAATATCATATGTAGAGCTACTGGGTAGGGATCAAAAATCAGGAAATAAATTTAGATCAATAACAAAAATAATATTGATTTTTACAATATTTGGCATTTAATCAAACAAACAATGATACAGACTTTAAAAAAAAATCATGCAATGTTACCTGGCAGGGTACGACAACAGGCAATAAAATTAAATTAATAATTTAAATAGCACTAACTGTACATTATTAGATTTTTCATCAATTTTATAATTGCTCATAACTTTAAAAGTAAATGTAGTGCTAATGAAAGGGAGTCAACAATAAAGCTAAATCAATAACAGGAATAATAATGATTTATATAGCATTTGATTTTCAATTAATTGAGCAGTAACACATACCATAAAAGCAATTGTATATGTAAACCTTCCAAGCAATATGACAAATCAGAATTTTTAAAAAAAAAAAAAAAAAAAAAAAAAAAAACATTTGTCTACTAGTTATTATATACTATGAATATTCCACATACAAATTCATAGAGCAACAGAACTTATAATTAAAAATGTTCACATAGCAGAAAAATCATGCTAAATTTGTGCTGTCTAAGCACTCACATAATTATCCATCTTTGCAATTGTTCAAAAGAATCCCCAATTTTTTCCTCTCCTGACCATTTTAAGATTTCGCAAATTAGACTCTTTACAGGAGAAATTTTAAACTAAACAGCTTTAAATCAATAGCAAGAATAAAGATGTTTTTTTATAATAATTTGTTTTAGTTAAATAGGGCAAAACATATATTTTAAAGTTTCTATACCATATATGATTTAACTAATAAGGTCCTTAATACATAAAATACATTTGAACTAATTCATATATAAGAAGTTCACTCATTTAAACTTTTGTATCTTTTATTATTAATCAATTCCCTCCAGCTTCAAATTTAAAAAATATAAATTCAATTTTCATACCAATTACTTATACAATTTATAAATTTAGTATAAAGTAATCAATTGTTACATTTAAGAATTAACGTTCAAAAATCCTTCTCAAAAGAATTTTTTTAATTGTATAAATTCAACTAGTTAAAATAAAAAATATACTCAAAATTAAACATTTTGCCAAATATTTTTGAAAATGTTAAAATTCATGTTCTAGATATTATTAATAACACTAAGTTCAAGCTAGAAAAGAAATGCTACACATAAAGATATTTCAATTTTCTTACTTTAGTTTTAAATATAAAATTAATAATTGAAGTTTCCAAATAATTACAAACTAACATCTTAAATATTCCCAACTTCAAGTTATATAAACTGAAAATTCAAACTTACAATTTTAAACAAATTATAATTAAATTTTCAAAAAAACTTAATACAAATGAACCCAAATGTTGCAATAAATAGACATGTGGTTAAAAATTCATGATATTTAAAAAAGGCTTCTGGGTCAACAAGAACGAAGCAGCATAGTTTGCTCTTAATGATGGGGTGAATTTAAATTAGATCCAAAATTGCAATAAAAGATAAATACAAAAACTTAATATTTGATATTGAACAGTAGACTATTTGCCTAAGGCAAGTAGTTAATCATTTTATATTCATTACATAATTTTTGTTCTAAGAGAGATTTTTCATAGACAGAAGACCATATTCTCATATCACAATAGAGAAAATTTACTAAAACATCATGTACCTGCCTTAACAGCATGCAGAAAGCATAAGTACATTTATTTCCAGCTAATCCAATCAAACATAATCTTGGTTATGACAAAAATAGACAACTCTCAATAGTATATGAGTATCGATTCTGGTGAGAGTGGAAATATTAATTGATAAATAGTGAGCCAAATTCATTTGCAATAGTGACCTTTTTCCCCAATTTAATCCTTCTTAGCATTAAACACAAGCCAGCTCTTTATACCTAGTATATTATAATGAAAAAGAAGGCTTTACAATGCAAATTAAACTACTGTAATTCTTTCAACATCCACCTTGAAGTCAAGAATCAAGCTTTTGAGTTTGTCAGTTAGAAAATAGAAACTTAACAGTTTTCATGAGAATTCAAATTTGATAGCTATACAAAAAGCTATGCTGACCTATGTCTCAATATAAAATTGTAGATTTTAATCAATTTTTAGTATTTTTATGACACAAATAAGGTAATTAAATTTTTTAAAAAGGACTTTTTTTAAAAATCAGAAAATAAAAGCTATAAAATTTTTCTCAACAATTTATATAGTTTATTTGTCTAGTTATTTAAATAAGTATTTTGGATAGTAAAATTCTAAAATAATTGTTGTTTAAAATGCAAACTTTAATACATTTTTTTAAGATTTATAATAAGTTATAGTAGAAACTATAACTTATTAAATATTATAGTAGAAACTTAAAATTCTAGAAAAATTATGTATGACTGAAAATATAAAAATTATGCATTTGAAATATGAGTTTTTCCATTAATTTAGATTAATTTTGAAAAAAACTAATAATACAGAGGAAAATAAATCTAGGCAGTTAATCCTTTAAGATATTTGCCACAATCTGACTCAGATAAAGTTAAAAGCCAAATTACACATATCAGTGTGTCACACAAGTGACCTCAAATTTTGCATTATTTCTGATGCTTGTCTAAAATCTGTTCTAGTAAAATTTGATAAGCTAGAAAATTATTTACCATAGATGCCACCAATACACAGCATTTTTCATGGAAGAGCAAAACTCTTTACCAATATATTCATTTTCAGTCAAAAAATGTTGATCACTTTTTACAAGTTTTTCTGAAAAAAATTCTGTTTTTTGGAGTTAAAAATGCACACTGAGCAGACTCTATTTTGTTAATAACAATTATTGTGCAGAATTTCATTATTTGAAAATATATACATACACATGCATATAATACATGTATTTATAAAACAGAACTTTTTTTCAAATTTTGTTAAAAACTTTTAATCAAATATTCAAATTTTATTTCAGTTTTTTTTTTTTTTTTTTTTTTTTTAAGATAGGTTTTAAAAATTTTATTTTTAAAAATCACTGATATTTTTTTCACTTTCTAAAAATTAATTAATGATCTCTTTTAATAAACTTCTTTGACATTTCTGTGTAAATATAAAAATATATACTTGTGTACATACACACACATAAATATATACACTTAATAATACATAAAACTCAAGAACTGTTAATGTGCACATTACCTATATATATAGATAATCTGCAGATTAACTAGACTTCAGCACTTTAAAGGCAACATACATATTCTCACACAAACATTTATATAAATATAAATCAGGCATCATTCTAGATTATATTCTAGGAAGTGCAGTTCTTTATTTGTCTTAGGCTGACCATCTAACAAATTTGCACCCCAAGGCCCTTAGTCAAAAAAACAGATATGAAACATTGTAGGTCTTAGCTCCTACTGGGTTGGTCATGCCACTGAGTTAAGCTTAATTTAACATTTCTACATTTGTAAAAAAAGAATGTTTTTAAAAAAATATGCAAAACAATATTTAAGAATTCAACTTTTAAAATATAAATTAATAAATTCTATTTAAAATCAAAGAATTATTATAAAATTTAAAGCATAGTAAAATTAAGAAACATAAACTTTAAAGAATGAGTTATTTAATTTTACAGTCTTAGTTTGGCTTATTTGTAGCTCAATTGTAAATTTTAATACCTTGCTAAATAGATAGTACTTTGCAAAGGTGGGCTAATTTGATAGAGATCTACAGTTTAAAGTGGATCCCAAAACATTACAAATATCTGAACCCCAAGCAGTATTGGGAGCTTATGTATTAGCTTCCCCACAGCCAATTTTATTATTAATCATGTTACTATTAATAAATATTTTCAAATAAAAAATTTAGTAAGTATCTTTTCTTGTTATTGTTTTATTTAATTGCTATGATATATGGCGTGATTCCTATGGCGTTAATTCGACTTAAAGCAAAATTAGCTGTGGTGATGCCGATATGGATGTCCAGGATTCAAATTCACAAACTGTTGAACCAAAGGTAAGAACTCTTAGATATTTAAACAAAGAAAAGAATCGACAAGATGAAAGTTCTTTGCAAAGGTAGGCAGGGCAATCTATAATGTTTAAGTATTCTATGATAATCCTAACATAAATCAAATTTACAAGAACATTTTGCAAGAAATAAATAGATAGTGAGATAACAATCATAAAATTTGTTATTGTGTTAAATTTTAAAGAACAGAAAAAAGTTGATAAAAACAAGTTTTATAATCATCCATACACTGACTTGTTATTAAGATTGTTTACACAATTCTAGAATCATATTATCCTTTTAGTAATCTTTTAAAAACATGCGGATATATTTTTTAACAAACAAATTATCCATATATTTTAGCATCAACAGAATACCACATTTACTCCATTTGAATTACGCTTAATACGAATGATACAAGGGAAGATAGTCAAACACAGTTATTTTTTATCATATATTTTCTCGATAAATAGATTTCTTATATATTATTAGATATATTGTGATTCTATTCGTATTATATATATTGTGAATTCTCAGGATTTTTCTATACATAATAATACATTTTGTGAATCGTGATTTTATTTATTTATTTTTTATAATATTATATTAGAATACACCGACTTCTAACTGACCAACTAATTTATCTTTCTTTTTTACTCCACTTTCTTTAGAGTTCACCATTTTATTTTCTTCAAAAATTAGATGAGATGCTTCACTACATTCCAGATAGTAAAGCGATCAATTATAATAATTTAATCATGAAATTTTACTCAATTTTTTTACATATCATTACATTACATTTACTCAATGGGTCTAATTTCAGTCTGCTCTTGCGAAGATCAAAAGTAAACAAAAACAATCACACATGTTTTTTTGTCATTATTTTATATTGCCATTTCTAGTATTCAATTTATAGATATTTGAACACATTTTGTGAAGAAAACACTTTCTCTGATGAAACAGTTTCTTTTACAATTCAAAATTATGCATTTGACATTTATCTCCACTATAAAATTCAATCAAATTGTTAAGGCAGTTTATCCAGCTCAAAAATTGTTTTGGATTTGAAGTAATCTTAGTGACGAAGCCGGCTTTCATATGCTAATGACAAGAAAATATAGAATTAATTTAATTTCGTAAACTTTTTCGCATTGGAATTTAATGATTAACTTATATTTACTTATGGCAGCAGACGTTGATAGTGATGTTCCGGGTATGTAAATAAATATATATATACTTGCATTGCTTATCTTTCTCCTTTTTCTGTTTGCTAAATATCAGCTTAAAGCAATTTTCAGTTTTGTTTTAATAATTTTCTGCTTACGCCCTTAAACAATTATTTGTCAAAATATCCTTAATTATTTGGATTTGTACAAATATCAAAATAATTTTTAAGTTTATTTTTGTATTTAATAATTTGCTTGAGTTTTTTTATATTTTATAATGAAGTAATTAAAATAAATTTTTCCTTCATGAGTCGGAAACATATTTTATTTATTTTTTAAAGTTTATTTTTATCTGTCTTGAAAATGAATTATATTTAAATTATAATTTTAAAAGTAAGTAAGTAATATTCATATATATGTTTGTTTCATTGTAATTATTTAGTTCCTTTTTTTTAACTTTTTTTTTTAGATGTAGTAAAAGGCTTCTAAAAATTTTTATTTTCTAAGATATTGTACATTTATTTTGTTTTGCTAAATAATGAAAAAGTAGCTAAAATTTAAAAAGGAAACAAAATTTCATTGAAACATGACAAATTAAGAAAAGACTACATATGGTGTTTTACATAAATATCAAGATTCAAATATTTTTATGTAAATTTACTGTAATTATAACTAAAAAATATATTAGCATTTTAGATCAAAATGATAAATGGCTTCTCAAATAATAAAATATTTTTTAATCGGTGTGCCCAATTATTTGTTTTAAATGCGTGACACTGTTTTATGCTAATACTTAAGATAATTGTTGTCTTTATATGGGTATTATTTTAGTGTATTTGTTTCATTATTTAGAAGTTTTAGATTGAAATGACAAAAAGTATAGGTGTTAATTAATGCAGAGATTCTTTCAATCATGTATAAAAATTATGCATATGTATTTTTTATTTTACTTTACTTATTTATTTTTACATGTTTTATGTTTTTCTCTAATGGTTTAATATATAGTTCTAACTTAGATATATAAATTCTAATATTAACTGATTAATCTTGAGATTTTTGAGAAGCTTGAAAAGTTTTGTTTTTAAATATATTACAATTACATTAAAGTTTAATCAAATAAAAATAAAGAAATTGTTTAATAAATAATTTCTCTATTCTATGAAAAACCAGGAATTGAGAAGTTTCTAATTGTGATCATAACGATTTTTTACTTATTTACTTTTTAAAAAAAATTTATATTGATTTCAAAGATAAATTCATATAGAACTTTAATTTATAAAGCAGTACTTCGTATCAAAAACAAGTTAAATTTCAAAAAATTTTTCAGAATAACTTTGCTAAGTATAAGTGCATCTATTATATTCAAAAATGTATATGAAAGACTTCTCATTTTTAGCAAATTTTCCAATATATGGGTTTAAAATTTGTTAGTAATCAGACTTTTATTCTAGTTAGTCACCTCTTTAAAAATATTAGAACTATTTTAAAATTTCCAAAGTTGTTACTTGTTTTCTAAGAGTTGTTTAAATAATGTTAAAACTTTACTGGAACACTGACTGCTATATATAATAATATAAAGCTAAACTAAGTATGTTGCTACCAATTTGTCATCTTTCCAAAAGGGGCAATTTCTGAAAACACATCTGGTTGGTGCATAATTAATCACATTGGCATAATATTGTTTTATATCAGGGGTGGCCAAGACGTCGACTCTGGTCTACCAGTCCACCGCGAAGACATTTTGGGTAATCTATGCGACCATCCCAATAATGACCTCGGATATTAACAATTTAATTTATGACTTATAACCTAGAATCAATGAATTATTTAAAATAAAAATTTATATTACAGTCTGCTCTTTAAAATCTAAAACAAACTGTGCAAAGATTTATGATTAAAAGTTTGCGATTTAAAACCTAAAACAGACATGATGAGTGTGATTAAAACTTTCAAAGAAACTATAGGAAAATATACATCTCAATTAAGAAACTATGAATTGAGAAACTTCAAAAACATGGAGGAAGAGTGCATCCATAATCCAAACTGAGACTTCGAATATTTCACCGAGCACTTAAATGTTTTTTTTAAGAATTTGGAAGAAGATTCACTGACTTAATTAGATTAGAAGAAATATTTAATTTTATGATATTTCCATTTAATGAAAATGTCAACATTGATGGTGTATCTGAAAAAATAGGACATTTAATAGATATCACATCAATCATGGTGGAGGAAGAATTAAATTAAGATGCGATATATTTCTTAAATCCAGACCATATTTAGTGATACTGATTTTTAGAAATTAATTTCTGAAGAAATGTTTCCAAATATTTAAAATTGATTTTGTATTTGAAATACTTTGGATCAAGATATTTTTGTGAATCTGCTTTTTCAACCATGAACTAAAAACAAACATTGGTCACATTTAACAGATAAACATTTAATTTTGTGTTTATGCTTTGCAATAAGCTTGTACCAGCCACAACATGATAAATTTGTCGCAGATATACAGTGCCAAATTTCAACTAAACGAAGTTAATAGGATGGTCAGTTTTTGATATATGAATACTTTGATTATTTTCGTCAGTAAATTTTTATTTTGTAAACATTAAGTTTTTTTAGAAAAATTACATAATTTATCTTTTTTTTCTTGTTACCAAAAATAAATATGAATGTTACGTTAAAATAGCTCTGCCATTCGTAGACCGCCTTCAATTTTTTAAATGTGGAGTAAACCCCGGATCCCAAAAGTTTGACCCTCCCCTCCCATTGTATATAATTGAAGCATAATAATTGGAATAAAGTTAGAAATATCTATAGGAACCATATTGAAGGTCATGTCAACACACAATGATCCTAGAAAACAAGTTCTGTGATATAAAACTGAAAATATAAATTTAAAAAAAACGTTATGAAAGGAAATATAAATTGCAAAGAGTTAATAAAGATTGCATTGCACCATTCAAGATAATTTCCAGATTCACCATAGCCAAACTTTCCAATCATGGTTTCAAGAACATAAGGTATCAATTTATACCTTCTGTGGTCTGTTCAATCATCAGATTTCATATGCTATCCTAGAACTCCTAAGGTCAGTTTCATAAGAAAAAGAGATTCTGTTACATGTGTACTCTTTCTCTTTCTTTGTGTACCTTTAAGAATTTGAGCACTCTACAGGAGGAATGTTACAGTATCTCATATACCGCTATATAGAAATTATATATCTATCTTAAGAAAGGGTTCCAGTGATTTTAACTGTATAAAGTATAACATATTAGAAATTAATTGTTTGAAAACTAACGTGTCCAAAGCAAGCTTTTACTGAAAATAATTATATTCAATTTTAAGTAAACTTTATGTGAAAATGTGCATCATCATATTATGATTGTATACATTTTTTTGTACATCTGCATTTTTTATGTGTAAAAAAAGGCATATAATCATGGGTATTGTATATAAAAATATAAGTTTAATATCTAGGGTTATTTATGTTCTATAAAATTTCTTATACAATATCTAGCCAAGATTTTGAAAATAAATATTCCTTGTCATTTATATGCTTTGCAAAGAAAAACAGATAATATTTTACAACAGGAAGAATTTCTATATAAACAATATTAATTGTATGCTTAGATTTTGTGTTGCTATAATATCTACCTACTTACTATAAATTTAGTAAAATGTATAACATATTGCCACTTTAATTGATGATAAGTAACTTTCAGAGCATTCATATCTAACACAAAAAATGAATACAATGAAATATAGAAAATAATGTGAAATTAATAATTTAGAAATTTTATATGTTAAGGTATAAATATTATTTTTATTGCATCAGTTGATATAGTAATATATTTTGCATCTTGTTTTAATGTTGTATAAAATGAAGTATCTGTATGAATCAATGTAAAAAATCTATTTATATGAATTTGATGTTATATACCTTTTATTAGAATATTTTCTTTTAATCTGTTAAGAATCTAAAATAATAGTTCAAGTTTGATCCAGTCATTCAAAAGCAGAATCCTTGTTTATTGGTTAAAAGAAAATTATTTCAGTATATTTGTTCAAATTTTTTTGGTTTTATGTATGTTTTTAATTTTTTTGTATTTGTATTTATTGCATTATTTCTGATTAATAAATGTGCCAAGTGAAATGCATTCTTTTAATTTATAGTTGCCTGGTCAACTTTTATGTTGGTACCATTGAAAGTTAAAATTATGAATATTTTTCTTGTTTTGAATGCCTTCTCTTATATGTAATATTTTTTTTGAAGAGACAGTTATCAAAACTGAGTTACATTGCTTTCACTAAATTTATTTCATGGTAAAGCTAGAAGTTCCTTATTATATTATTTATGTTGTTTTTTGAAGTTGTTAAGAATCAAGAACTATAAATAGAATTCATTGAAACATAAAGATTCACTTAATTTTTATTACATTGAAAATAAGATTTTCAAATTACTAAAATTTTTATATGTGTGGAAAAGAAACAGAATTTTGTATTCTATCAAACTGTATGCCTATTCTAATATAAATTGCTCATTTTAGCTATGTGCATTTTTCTATTTAACACTAGGATTTTATTTTGTATTAATGTTAAACTTAGAGATATATTATGCAAAACAAAATGTTAAATTATAGAATTATAAAATGTAT
>JAPDSC010050874.1:0-27670 GCA_026290005.1 Latrodectus geometricus | reverse complement strand
TATATATATATATATATATATATATATATATATATAAACTATTCTAATTTTTTCCCATAATTAAACTAAATTCTTCCCATGAAAGATTTATATACAATATGATAATCCAGATACCACTTTCGAATTTTATTTGAATCAAAAAACCTAAACTGCAAACTTGAATTAATATTTTTTTCAACTAATAAGATATTTTGCAAATAAATGCAGCAGTTTACATTATCAGACACATACACTCTTTTAAAAATATTTATTAATTAAATGTACTACTGCCTACCCTGTCTAGTGGTCAATGAGCATGTCTATGAATAGGACGATCCTGTGTTCGAATCCTTGATCGAGCATAGATGTGCTTTCTCTTTCGCTCTCTCTCCTGTCTTTGTCTTTTCCTTGCATGAATGGTTGACTACCCTATATACGGGTACCTATGGCATGTGTGTATTGAATAAGTGCAACTCCATACCAAGTTGCGGTTCAGTTGAAAAATTGGAGCAGCGTACCCCATATTGCCAGCCTGGCTGGCACTCGGCACAAGTAATTATAAGTATTTTAATTAAAATATTTATTTAGGCACATTATTTGTCTACTCTACATATTACAAAAAGTACTATGTTTTACGTATAAACTGTTACTCTAAACTTAATTCCACAAAAACCTCGAGTGCCCAAGCCTTTTAGTACTAATATATTCTTTCGTAAATGGCGTTGAAACATATGTCCCGGTTAGGGGTCAAACAAACGCAAAACTCTCAATGTTTGGTTCTTTGGCATGCTTGGAACACGCTTTATCGACCCACTGAAAGGATGAGACTGAATCGACCTTAACCTGCCCGAGGACAGAATTTCCAGTCTTGAGAGCACGAAGCGCTATCACTTGGCCACAGAGATTTATATAAACTATTACATGATTGAAATAATGGCAAAGGAAAAATTAAATTATTTCAATTTAAAATAACCATTTTTATTAAAAATTTTATTACTTTCTGATTGCATTGTCATTAAATAAAATAGTGAATTATAGTATTGGAAAGGGGACTATAGTATTATTACCAGATAAAAGAGCCACTATACATAGTACTGAAAATTAGAATGTTACATAAACTTTAATATAATGATATAATATAACGAAATATATAATAGTATATTATCATGAATATATCAGCTTTAATAAAGGAATCAGTTGCAAAATAAATTTCAGTTAGTCAAGCATGTTTAAACTTTAAATATTTTGCTTTCAATAAAATTTTTCCGGGCAAAAACTTTTCTCTCAATATTATTTTACTTACATTTTGTTACAATATAAATCTTAGAGAAAAATATCCCTTAAAATGTTTTCTTTGAAACACTTATCAAATTGGAAAGATAACAATTTATTCAAGCAGAAAGCAACCAGGTTTTTCCAATCTGTTAGAGAATAGCTACATCTGTAAAGTTAAATCAATATGAGTAAAAAATCCAGCTTTTCTCGAGTACCATATTCTTTTATTAAAAATATCAAAGATGGCAGTATATTTTAAGCCTTAAAAGGAATTTGAGATGCAAACGATTATACCATCATATAGGGAATAGATAGGAAAAATTGCATTTCAGAACTTTTCTACTATAATACTGGAATACATTTTAGAAAAATTTTCACTTGAATAGCACGTGATATCACAAATGTCAGAAACCATACTATTTTTGGTAAAAAAATTTTATTTACTTTCAAATATAATTCTAGCCAAACTTTGTATCAGATTTGCAGCATTATTCTGTTATTTGAATGAGTATATACGTACATTGCTGCCAACGTAAATGGTGCCTTTGAACCCTACAATATAGTAGTTTTCGTAATTTTAGCCCCTCACGCCTATATAATAAAATCGTCAGAATTTGCTGTGGAACAGCTGTCATAAGATTTTTACTGGAGATATATAAAGAATTGTGAAGAAGAACAGAAAGAGATTTTTAATACAAAATAGAATCACAATCTTTTCTTAAATGGTACCAATTTCTTTGATTTTAAATGTTTTTCCTTATATTTGAATTATTGTAATTTTTCTATGACTATTCAACATTTAATGTTTGATATTAATAAAGGAAAATTAAAAGTAATAACATCATTTCAAAAGTGTTCACGCTACCATACATGTTACCATCACCAACCACGTCATTTCATTTAATAAAGTTTCTTATTACAAAAATACTACTTAATGAAAAAGTAAAATAAAACATAAACTAATTGTTACAATTGTTATCTTTATAAAAGATATTAAAACTAATGTATAATCTGAAATCCTCTTTAAAATTAAAATTCAAATAATACAAACAGAAAAAACAAGGTTTTACAATAATTACTTTTCTTATCATTTTATTGTAAAAGCAACCAATATAAATAAAAGTACTACACATTTTACAAACTTTTGTGAAATTTAAATCTATTATTTATTTTGAATGGAGAATATAAATACCATAAACATACAGTTGAAATCTATTAAAGTAATGAATTAATTCAGAAACAATATGAGTATATAAGGTCTGATCAATCATAAACTAAATTATTTTACATATATAAATATACCGTGTGTGGTTAAATGTAGAACCTAACCTCACAACGTTTTAAAAAATGCAAATTGAAAAATCATTGCGTTAATTAAAACCATTGTGTTGTTTTGAACTAACTAAGAATTGTTTTAATTAGCAACATTTTTCTTATAGTTATTAAGCTAAACACTGCAAATTTAGAAGATATTTTTTAATTAAAAGCATTGCATAGATATGAACTAGGATTTAATGAGCAAGTTTCATTAAAAGTTTGTAAATTAACCCCTGACACTCATTAAAAGAATTAAATAGGAAAATTATTCAACAACTTTTCCATATACATAAGAGTTTTACGAAAACATCCTCTCATGTAGTGTAGAAAATGTACTTTCACTTCTCTTAAACGAATTCAGAGAGTAATTTTGCCATACTTAATTTATTTTAATTGTATTTCTAAATGTTATAACATTTTCAACTAAAAATTAATTTTTTTTGTTTGGAATATATATAAAGATAATTCTTCTTACTTGTTAACTCTTTACTCGTAATATCTACTATTGCCTGAAATGAATATTCAAATGTATTTCAAATGGGATGTGAAACTGATTTAAGCTTATTGCTTTTATTTTTGCTTAAGTTTTGTAAATATTCAAATATATGGAAATAATTATAACACATTTATATCAAGATATTATAAATTATGGTACTGTACAGTTAATTATAAAATATTTTTTTCGTATATAAATTACAAGGAATATTTAATCTTTATTTTTAAATAGCCTTATTCATAAATTTATTTTTCATAACAAATAAAATTTATAAAATTATTTTCTTCCATATTATTTTGAAATTATTTTATAGTATTATTTTGAAATTGCAGTTTAAGAATCAGCATTGAATAATTAATTTCATTAATTAAATTGATATAAAATAAATAATTTAAATGATAAACTAATTAATTATTCATTCATGCTAAATTAATCATTCATAAGGCTATCAGAAAAATTAAATATTCACAAATGCGTTAAGGGATAATATATAACTGGTATCAAAAGCGTCAGTAAACAAATGAGAAATTCTGCCTGTCGATTGAGTATGTGCAAAATTGTAGATATTTGATTGGAATTTTCATTCTTTCTCTTTTCTCACTTTATTTTGATGAGATGTTTTATTTAAAGTGAGTTTTGATTCACAACAAGCTTCCAAAATATGAGTCGTTACTCTATTCAGTAGAAATGAAACCCAAACTTCTTACTACTCTATCATATTTTTGCCATCTGCTGATTGAGTTACATCTTAAGCTAGTAACAGGGAAATTTGATATCATAAAATTTTATACTGATTATAAATAGGTCTTTGTATCGTCAGATCCATAGTCAAGTTTCCTACAAAATTCTACAGAAATCAATTAATGATCAAAAACTGTATCAATTAATGATCAAATACGCATCTATAAATTTTATTATTCTATAAAGTGTTTACTATCAGTATAATGTATGACTCTTAATAAAGATTATTAATATAATCACAAGCAACATTTTTTAAACAATAGTACGAATAGACTATTTTATGAATAGAAACAGTATGTGGTAACTTAATTGAAGTTTTAAAAGTCATGAATTTTTTAGAAACGTAAACAAGCAGAGATCTTAGATTTTTAAAATTCCAAAATTATAGGAGTTCATCCAGCTGAGGAAAGTGTAACCGAAATGTACAACACTTAGGTGTTTTTTGAGGTATGGTATCTTATGTCCCGGCAGCATGCACGTATCACGACAAGATATGCGCACAAAAGTGAAATAGAAAGGAAAGAGTAGCTGGAATGGAAAAAAATGACCGAAGAATATTAAAACAGACTGTATTATTTAAAAAGCAAACAACTGCAGCAAAAGGGACCACAATTAGCATCTGAATTTTCTAGTGCCAAATATTACAGTTACAATATACCTTCATAAGCAGGGCATTTATAACAGAACAGAGGTTTCCTAGAAACATTTTACAGATGCTGATTTCAAACGTCGTCTACAGTGGTATCACACTCATAAAACTTGGTTGATTAATAAGTAGAAAACACTAATATGGTCTGACTAATTATCTTTTACACATTTCCCAACTAAGAATGGGTGCACATTTGGAGAATACTTCCCTAAGCGTATGATCGTGATTATCTACTTCCAAAAGTTAAACAGGTAGGTAGATCTGCCATAATATGGATAACATGCCGTACGTTCCTGATAGATTAATCATAACCCGAATGGAAGATCTTTGGGAAGAAGTATAGAGAGAGATTTTAGCTGACTGGACCCATCATGTAAAGCAAACTTTGTTTCTATCTGGAGATGGCATTTTCCAAGGTGATAGTACACCAATTTTCGCAGTGGGACTTGTTCGATCAGATTTTATTAACATGAGGATGAATATCAAAGTCTATTTTGTGACCCACACAGTTACTCGATCTCAATATAATTGAACTTAAAGTTATGTCGGAGTCCCTTCCAGAATTTTCATAATATATCATTGAAGAATGGTACAATATTTATCTAAACACTCTTTAGCACTTGTATGAATCAAATTACTATGTGAATCCATACTGTATAACATTCCAAAGGTGGTCCTTTGCCAAATTCAACATAACAGATTCTTTATAAATCAAAGATATTTTCATTATTTTAATAACATCCATATATCTAAAGATAACACGTAAACGTCATTTCAGATGAGTTTCAGTCATTCTTATAAAAACCTTATCACCAAAAAAGTAGAAGTCTCTAAGACCTCACTGCTTTTAGATAATAGCAGAAGAGTAGTCTTCAATATTCTTCGTCTTTTAATATTAGTTCTCCTTACTTTACAATACTGAAAGAAAGTTTTAATTTCCATGGCACTTAATTATTTGAGCCTCGAACATGCAGTTATTATAGCAATGTAATAATTGTGTAATTGACAATGTAATTATTATCAAAACACAATAATTGTATGTAATTAATGAATATAAAACATTTCTAAGGTTTCTTAAGAAAAACAAAAGTCAGAGGCGTGATATAACGCTGAGAAATTTGAATTTGTTGCATTAATGTAGAGTGATTTTCAAAGATTTCGATTGTAACATAAATAAGAAAAAACTAATTTTTTACTCGTTTATTACAAATGAGAAACATGAAAGAATGAGAAAGAAAAGCCACTTTCTTTCTCATTAATAATTAAAAGCTCTTTTATAGTTCATAATTTTTATTTACACATTTTCACCTACCTGCGCTCTAAGTCTAATAATTTTCAGCACTTCACGAGTTTCATTTTTTCTAACTCATTAAAATTTTCTAGAGTCCTTTTTTTCAGTAAAAAAATTCGATACTAATCAAACAGGCGTCACTGAGATATTTTTTAAGAGTTAAATTATTCTTATATGTTTGGGTGCGTTTAAAGTAGTCAAAGAATGGAATATCACTCCGTTTGACTGAAATTCAACTCTACACTTTTAAGAGTGTTTTATAATTTAATAGTATCATAGATATAAAACAGTCTAATGTTTGTGTATTTGACTTTATAAACTAAAATTATTTTACATTAACTTTAATTTATAAAGTTAGCTTACATTGATTTTAATATTTAATTTATAAATATTGTTATAATATATAATAGGTACAGCGCAATTTATAAGATTTTCTTAACACAAAATTAAAAGTACTTGAATATTGAAGACATTTTTAAATTAATAGTTTTTTCCATTAATGGAGTTTTGTTAAACACATATCAATCCTACGCATAATAAAACACATTATATGTATTATTGCAAGCTTCAAATATATAAAGCGTAAAATATATTTAATGTATAAAGCATTTGATATTTATGTAAATGTAATACGTAATTAAAATTAAAAATAACGTGAATGATATTTAATTTTTATTTTTTCCATATTAATAAACAACATACTAATGATTAGTTGTGTGGTTTATATTTGGAAACATTTATTTAAAATGTTAAACAATCATACAACCTGTTAATTTATTCTAATCAGACAATTTAGAAAACAAATGAAGAAATAGGTAATAAGAAGAATCTTATCTTTCATAAAAGAAAATCAACTAAATGCCTATATACGAATAAAAGAAAATTTATTTAACATTTTAGTTATATTAAAAAGCAATTTTATTTGATGTATTTATCGAATAAATAAACTCCAATATTAATTTTTCCTAAAAACAGTTTCCCTTTTTAAAGGAAATAAATGAAACATGTTCTATGTGTTTTAAGATAGAGGAACTTGTGACGTTTAAGTAATAAACTTTTTTCTTATATTAAATTGTTGTATTCAAAAATTTATGTATGATATGCATTAATAATTTATGTGGTAATTTACTGCGTAAGCTAGTTTCTATTTTGCTATCTACAAGAAAATTATTTCATAAAATTTTTAAGCTTTAATTTGGGATTTTTATGCTAATTTGATCAAAAATTTATATATGATAATCCTGAATAATTTGTATGATAATTTTCTTCTTAAAATGGGGATTGTTGTGTTATTTCGTACAGAATAATAGTTTTCAACAAAATTTTTAAACTAATTTGCAATAAATTTAAAGTTGAGCTGGCAACCGAAAACTTGGCGCTTTTCACTTCATGTGTTTAAATGGTACCTTGGTTGTAATTATTTGCAGTGGTTCAGAACTTTGTTTCTGAATGCAATACATATTTAAAATATTTTTTTATATTAATGACCATTTTTCTTAAACCGCATTGATATTATCTCATCAAATAATTTTAATATCACAAATCACAATATGATAGCAGTAAACATAAAAAATAGATCTAACTAGCTGTTAATATTATAACAAAGAATAATCATAAAACTATCAATTGTTTAATCAACCACTTGAATAATTGCTTTTCCAATGTAAAAGTATTTTCCCTTGATAAATAAATTATTACATTTTATTTTACCCTATCCAAAGTTTTGCATTTAAAATGAGAAGTATTCATATAATAAAATTACGCGTAAAATGTGTTTTACAGTTAAAATGCTAAGAACAACAAATTATGTTTGTCAAAAAAAATACTATTACTTTAAAAGCAATCTTAAGTATTACTAAATCTGTATTATACGCATTGCTATTTGTACCTTCCATTCAATAAAGATACATTCAAGTAAACACTTTTTGGTCACGAATTTTCCTCACCATACTTTTATGTTGATTAATATGAATTCAAATCAATTTTTTAATTTATATTTATAGCTGAAAAAATGTAAAGTGTAAAAATTGAATTTTATCGGAAAATACTAGAGATGCATCATAACAGTTTGTAATTTTTTATAAATGACGGCAATATAATTATATACGGAACGTTGAAAATTAACCTCTTTTTATATAATTCAACACAATTTTCCTTTTAAACACATTTTTGTTTTATAAAAATTATATTAAATTACCTTGTCAATGAAATGGACTTGATGAAATTATGATAAAATAAATATTCAATCATTTTGCTTGTTCTTTATATACCTTCTGTCTGCGAATTACTGTAATAAAATAAACGTTTTTACTAACTTTTATCAAGTCTGACATCAGAAAAAAATTGTCGAATTGAAAAATTTTAATTATTCTCAAAAGATAACTGCACTATATCCTACATACATTTATAAACTGCATATAGTGCATATTTTGAATATTGACACATAGTTTAATATTTTTAATTTTTAAAAAGTAAAATCCTTATAACTTAAAATAGATTTATCAGAATATTTCTTTTAACAATACATTTATGAAATTTATTAAGATGTTACATTTTAATTTTAAATTTATATTTATGTTTTCAATTTTCATAATTATTATGATATAAATACTTTAAATTATTTTCTTAATCAGGAGTTAAAAAGCTTGTTCAAACTTCCCTAAAATATTTTTGCCCCGAAAATATTAAAGTCATATATGAATGTGCTTTTGGCTGACAATCTTGGCTAACAATAGTATATTTGCATCGTAACAATATATACTGGTTATTATCAAAAACACCTGTAAATAAAAATGCCATTATAGGCTTTTTTTTGTAAGTTTAAATATAATTCTAGTAAATAATTTCTTTTAAATATAAAAAGTGTGCATTCTAGTAGATAACTTTAATGAAGATTAATGTTTTTGATTTTTCTCCATATAAAAAATAAGTCTCATAGACTTCCAAAGAGGTGAAATGATAAAGGCCAGAATCATTATAGAAACTGCGATTGAAACATAGCATTTGTTAAGAAATTATAGTATAAGGTGTCTAAAGTTGAAGCGCGGTGGCTTAGTGTAGCATTCTCCCAAAGCACAAAGATTTTATCTTTAGGTATGGTAAGGTTGACTCCTCTTTTCAGTGGGTTGATAAAACTGAGTACCAAGTATGCTTAAGAGCTAAGCATTGGGAGTCTCATGTTAAGCTGATCTCCTACTCATGATATATACTTCGCACCTCAGATTCCCCGGTCAAGATAACAGACATGGGCACTATAGGCCTTGGCACCTAGATAGGCTATCGTGTCATAGAGTTTAGTTTAGTTTGAGTTGAGAAGCTGTCTGAAGTCCTTTCAACACACACAAAACCTGGAAAGACAAGCTCCTTAAAGCAATTAAAATGGTTGGAAGAAACATGCAGGTATTAAGAAGGACTTTAATTTATGAAAAGGAAGCAAGAGCAGCTAGAATGGCCTTAAAACATTGTACCTGGATTATCTTGTGTCAATAATAGCAGTTAAAAAGCATAATCATGTATATAATGTTTACAATTTCCAAATAACTTAACAAGGATGATACGGACAAACGTTGTCTACAGTGGTGCCACAACCTTCATATCCTGATTAGAAGATAAACCTCATATGGACAGATAAATCACCTTTCATTCTTTCCAAACTAGAGAAATGCATGCTGGTACGATATGTGTATATCTGTTTTTGAACTTAGTTTGACTTCTATTGTCACATTTATGAACTGTCAACCATAACAAAGATTTATGTATTGTCAACCATCACATTACGTGTATCATGATACGGGAAACTATATCATGGTTTTTGTGATAGGTGATCTCATATTATAATAGTAATGAATTCCATATAAATTTTTCATTTTTTCCATTATTTTGTGAATTGCATGTTTGCATTTAATATTCAAACAATGGTTTTGATTATTAAGAACTTTAATTCAGTTTTACTCAATAAAAAATTTTACGTCAACTTAATCTATTTTTCAATTTTACTTACTTAAACTATAAATAAAATTATACACAATGCACATAATTTTATAGTAATATAAGTATACATAATTTTTTGGTATATAATAAAATTATATATAATTTTATATAAGTTTTGCATTGGAAAAACTGTATCTTTTACTGATCCATTTTTTTGGACAAAAAATAAAATTTTATCACTATAACCATCTTGAGATATTTCATATATTGCTTTAGTATTTTTATTTACTACCACCTTTAAAGTTAAATTGCATTTAAATTTCATAAAATGGCTTGCTGACATTTAAAAGCAAAATGGATCTTGGAAGAATTTTCGTCGCCAGTTTAATTTAAAAATACGAAAAAGATAGTTTCTTTGTTAATAAAATAATTAATTAATACTTTAAATGGGTAATTCTTAGGATGAAAGAGATTTCAAAAAATGTGTTATAAACTTAAAACAATTTTAAAATACGAAAATGATAAAATGTCATTATTTCTTTATAAAAGTAAACATTCTTTTCCACCCTACTAATATTCTTCGAGTGCATAAATTCTGAAGTCAATTAGAGTTTCAAAACTTTTTATTACAAATATAAAAATGAATTTAAAAATATGAAAAAGATACTCATATGTAATTATTTCTTCATGAAAAATAGTTCATCTTTAGCCTTACCTTTCATTTGAAACCATGAATTCTGAAATTAATCTGAGTTTTCTGCCTAATTTAGTTACCATATTTAAATTTAACTGCTAGATTTAACAGAGGACAAATAATCAAGTGTCTATATAAATCAGAAAGATACAAATATTAGATGGGATCAATAATTTGCTTCCCAAATCTTATTGTTATTTTGCTACAATTTAACATCGTTTATTAACTAATGATATTAAAATTAATTGAATTTATCTAAAACTTCTTATAGCTTTTTGATAGTTATTGGATTAAAAGACATAATGTGGGTGTGTGTAAGTGAAACAAGAATTTATTGGAATGTTGAGTAAAATGTCTCCCAAACATTCGTAGATATATGATAAGAACTGACTATGTTATAATTTTGTTGCTAATATTCCACATTTAAACAAATAATCTTCTGGTAAAATTAAGTAATTTAACATTTTTATGGATCAGTTAACTGCATTCGAATCAAAAATAATATAGACCATGCAAAAATTATGATGCTAAAGATAATAAGCGTAAATTTTAAATAAAATTCAAATTTCTATTTACAATGCAATCCTGATTTAGCAGAAACTTAGATTCTAAAGACAGAAAATCTAGCTGGTTTCAAAAACGCAGCTATGTTAAAGATTTTCGAAAGTTGGTATCAAAACCCACAGTCCTTATCTGGAAGACTTAAGTTCTAGTACAGTTATACAAGGCCATGCTTGACATCGTCTCTCCGACAAATTATACAGCAGAACAGGGATTCTGCTGTGATACAAATTACAAAATCATTAATCATGTATCTTCCTGATAGATTTCAGCTTGCTATACACAAAGAATTACAGAGGATCGGAATGCATAGTCGAGCTTCCATAGAAAACTTCTCAATCCTCCCCGAAATGTAAACGTTCGTTTTCTCAGGAAACAAGAAAGAAAATTATATTCATCTGAGGATTGTAAACAAATAATGTTTCCAATCTTCAGATGAACAGATAAATCACATTACACCTGATTTTGGACGAGTAGAAGACATTGAATTTACGAAAAACCACGAAGCCATGAAACCATCTTGCATTAAGTGCAGTGTGCAAGTGCCTTGTTTGAGTATCCTAGTATGAAGCTTGTTCTGCTATCACTAAACTGATCTTTAGTTGTAAGCAAACTGTCAGAAGATACCGAGATATACTGGCACATCAACTACAACCTGAAATGTTACATTTTTATTTTTCTTGTGGCCTATACATGAATGATAATATAATAATACATCGGGCCAAAACTATTCAAAATAAGTTCACTGAATATCAATTCAATTTCCAATAACTTTCCTGGTCACCGTAGAGCTTGGCTGTTAAACAAATGGAAAAGGTGTAGAGCACGGTTAAAACATGCATCTGAGCATCTCTTTTTCCATCTTATAAACAACATCTAAAATACAGGATAAACAATGGATGGTATTTTCTAGGCATAAAATCACTTCAGTAGCATGTAAAACTGATAAATGACAAAATGCTATTATCCGTGCTAAAGATGATCCAATAAAATATTTATTTTGAGATTCTAATTTTTCGACCGGTGTGCTAAGTTAATTTTGCTTGCAATTAACATCTTGGGTGGATACCCATATTAGATTATGATATTAAATAGGCTCCAAAATGTATCCAATTTCTATATGAATAATAAAAAGCTTAAATTTCATTTATTAGATTTAATTTCAACTAAGCTCGTATGTCAATTTCATATAAGCAAAATTTTTAAGCTGGTTTATAACAAAGATATTTTACAGTAAAATGATTATATCGATAATTAAATGAAAAGGGTTACTTTAGAATTCTGCAATGGCATAAAATAATAATTTATAAGCTATAACTCTAATAATTGTAGTTTCAATTATAGAATTAAATCTAATATGGTTATTTATTCAGCTTAAAATTTTATTCGGATGTACATTTATATGAACAAGCCTCAAATATTTTGTTGTGAATAACAAATTACAATATTTAGAGTAAATTATTTATTTATATTTAACTTTAATTTTTTATTTAAAAGATTAAAAATAAATTTAAAAATTGATGTAATGAATGATATTTAACTTTAATACAATGTATATTTCTTACTATTGTATCAATTAAGGATAAAGTACTGTATATTAGCTTTATATCAAAACTTTAAACAATATTTGTATCTTTCTAAGTTATATGGTAAAAAATTATTTTTTAAACTTAAAATAAATATTATTTTTTGAAAATGTTTGCAAAGTAAATAATTTATGTTTTGTCATTTAATTGATTTTTTTCCTTATTCTGAATTAAAATTGTTTCACAAAATATTTCTATATTAATTAAACATAAAATTTAAATAATAAGCAATTATTAAATTGTTTACTTGCTATTTTGAGTCCGTTTTTCTTTTTATAATAAGAAATTTAATTAAAATATATTTCTTATAAATAGATAAGTATTTTTGAAATAGATTCACTTAGTTTTGAAATACGAAATAGAAATAACACAAACTAACTTTTACACAAAATTGCTTTTTAACATTCCGCTAGTGTAACTTTCTCTGGCATCATCTATTTTTTCTAACGTGAATTTATTTACGTGACAGGTTAAGTGGTTTAGTTAGAGAAAGCAACTGTAAATAAATTTCTTACTGTGAAGAGGAGGTAATCTGAGAACTTTATCAAAATGCCAAAAAAAAAATCTAATTTTATCAGTAAGTTCGAAACATTCCCCGAAAAAGGATTTTTTAATTATTTAGTGAAGTAAGCTATTTAGAAAAATCCTAATTTTAATATTTAATGAAAGATTGAAGACTTGACACTTCGGTTTATTAAAAAAATATTTTAATTCTTATTAAATCATAAAGGGTATATTTTAATCTAGAATTGAATACTATTACAGTATAAAACTTATAATGTGAAATGAAACGGAAATTTTCGTAATTTCATAAAAACTTCCTAAAATTTTAAATTGATTAATATGTTAATCATCTTAAATTATATTTACATCACTGTAATTTGAAATGCATGAAATCTTCTTAATAAAGTAATAAAAGAGCAAGTAGATTTTCATTTTCAAATTATGCTAATGAATATAATTTTATAAACGTGGCAGAGAAAATAATGCATTAATTTTGTTTGGACTATCTTATCGACGAATTTCCTTTTTCTATATATATATATATATATATATATAGGCGTAAGTTACTATAAAATACACATGCTATTGCGGAATGAAACAGCAAAAGAAATAAAAAATGCATGAAGAATTATAGCATTCAAAGATCATTCATAACATTTTAAGATCACATAAACTATTCAAAATAAAATATGATAAAGAAACCAAAAAATGACGCATCATGCCCTTATTTTTTATTTACTAAAATAGTGTGAAAAATTCTTTGAATGATACAAATTTAATGAGATTATCTCTGAAGTATGTCATTAAATTATTTAAGGATTAAAAACCTTTTTAAAAATTTTAAGCACTAATATATTTTAATAAAATGATTTTGATTTTTATTGACATTTACAAGACAATATAAATATCATTTTATATACACTTTTTAGACATTAATTTATTTAGATTAAGGTTTTTAATCAATTTTTTATTGAAAAATTATTTCAATAATCTAAACTTGAGCTATAAATTTTGGTAGCTCAAAAAACGTATTTTTTAAGAAAAAGTAATATTCGTAATACTATATTTAACACAAAACGTTACTCAATAAATTTTGAAATTTAGTTTCTACAGCTTCTACTAATAAAAAATAAATTAATTAAAATATTTTCCTTTATACATTTCTCAATCTTTCTTTTTTTTTACCTGGCTATTATAACTTTCCATGCATAATACATGTGTCCTTATTTAGTGACATAAATTTGTAAAGTACTTAGTTAATAAAACACATTTAATGAAATTTAAGTAAACAATATTAAATTTACTTACTTGTCAACATATAAATTAATATTCAATTAAAATATTGGAAATACATAGAATACCGTGATACTGATTCTGATATTTATTGCAATAATGTAAAACTATATAAATGCCTTAAAATACATCTGCATGAATGTGATGCCATTTTACATGAACAGAATATTTATTTAAAATTTTGTCACACTTTTTAAAATAAAGATATTAAGGAAAAGTTATAACTTCTTTTTCTACAATGATAGGTTTGAAAAATTTGCCGATAAAAATATTTCAATCATTTGTTTTAATTAATAGCACCTTCTAAGCTCAATTAATATTTGATTGTTGCACAAAAGTATGAATAAAAAAACATTTTTCATAAGTTTATTGATACGGAAATAAAATTCAGTTAGTTTCCTGATTAATAAAACTAATATTTACTATTCCCGATTATAAGTCATTAGGAGCATCAAAAGGATTTAAAGGTAAAAAAGAGATGCATGTATATATTTTCAAAATACCATTTGTTGTTTGTTGCTGGAAATAAACTTTATACATTTATTCTAATAATTATCTTTAAACACCTTAAATTTTAAAAAAGATTTTTCCTTCCATGTTCATTTTTCTTTAAAAAGGAAGATAAATGATTTATTTATTTTAAATGTTTACATGTTATGTTTTTTAAGAAACATTTTTGAATAAAGTTTTTCTTTTGTTACAAAACCCGCTGAAAAAACGTTTTAATACGTCCAACATCAAAAATAAGTAAAATATTCTCTTAACTGCATATTTACATCAAAATTCTATCAGTAACTTAGACAGTCTATATTCTCCGATGACTAACTTTCATTGAAAGTAATCAAAAGTTTATAAATACTTTTAAACTTATAATATTGAAAAGTTAATTACTTAACGCATCATTAGGTTTTTTGACGTTGAAGCACGTCAAGTTTTAGCAAGTCTTTCACTTAAAACTCAATTAATGACACGAAATATCCTTAATCCCTATTTATTAATTTTCTGTAGGTAATATATTATGGACATTATAAAACTTAAATTATATGAAGTGAATTTGAAAAGAACATCCATAAAGTTTTGAATAATTCTTAAGTTTATTGCCTAAATTAGAAGATATTTTTTCAAAAGCAAATAAAACTATGTTATCTATACTTGAAAAACTACTTTAAATGTAATTCTAAAGCTCTTTAAATTTAAATTTATCGTAAAAATTAAGATAACTTTCAGAGATATTTTGATCATTTGTGAATTTAAAAGCATTTTCTAACTAAGTATTTTATTTTTGATTTTTTTCATAGTTTTCAATACACTCGCTTTTCATAATTACTTTTAAGAAATTTACAATAATTCAGTAATTCTTTTCTATTTTAAACTTCAAACTAATAATAAAATTTTAGTATTTTAGTTAATAATTTTATTAGCTAATATGTTAACAAAACTTACAATAATAAGAAAATATTTAAATTTTAAATTCTTCAAAACTAATGTATTAACATTATAGTACAGGAATATGAGTAAAAATTAAAATAATAAAATATATTTTTAAGGATAATTAAATAGAGTCATAGTCTTTGGACATCTTATATGGAAGAATTAGTAATGAAATTTTTTGCTAATGCACACAAACATTAAAACATAAAACAATTACAATTAAGTGTAAATACAAATTATATATGTAAGACAATACGAACCACAATATGTGTGTTTGTCTAAATTGATGATCTCAATATTTTTCAAAAATATCCATTTTCATAATATTGTTAGAATTTTATTTTTGAATAGGTAAAATGTGTCCCTTGAAATTTCCTTTATTTCAAAAAATGCAGGTTTTTCTATATGTGAATATTTTAATTAAACTATACAATGCTTTTTTCCCCCTTTTGAGCACGATATAGAAAATTTATTTTTGAACGAGAAACACATATATGCTAAAATTTGTTACAAAAATAAAAAAAACAATTTCATATTTTTATTTTTATTTCAAAATAGAAAACTTGATTTAAATATTCAAAAATACATATTTAATGTCTTTTATGAAAAATAAACAACTATAAGTGAAGAAATATGCAAAATATAAAAAAAATATTTAATTTATATTAGTTGGGAATTAGGATCTTTACTTTAATGTCATTGTGTAAAATATCGCTTATTCACACACAAAACTTCGCATGAGATTAAATAATTTTTTAAAAAATATGCTTTTACTTTTCAGCTTTCATCATAAACCTATTTAATTTACATAAATCTTAAAAATTTAAAATAGTTATTTTTAAAATCATTTTTAACTTTACTTAAATTGTTAACTTTTATTTTAAAAGATTCCTTTTAGTTGAAAACAATCCATCTAAAAAAAGAGAATTATATGCTGAATCGTTAAATATGTTAAAAAGGTAAATATAAAATCATTCCTTATTTTTATACATCAAGAAATTTACGTCAAAAAAATGGGAAACAAAATAGAAATCACTTATTAATACTTATAATGATTAAACATATGAATTTAATTTTAAAGTATTTCTTTAAACTAAATTCGTATATTTAAACAAGTATTATATGCATCCGTTTATGATGCAATTTATAATTTATAATAATAACGAGTAATATTTTTTCAACTAAAAAAATGATGCATTTAAATTATCTAAATATTAAATGGAGAAAATATTAATAATGGAGATATTAATAGTTTTTTTACCTTTTCAAATATTAATGTTTAAATATTAATTTTTGAAATTGCAATCAATTTGGCAATAAAAGCAACTATAGCTTTACAAAAGTCAAAAATAAAAGATAACAAACCTTTAACATTATTTTGTAAATAAGGATATTTTTTTTAATAATTTGCCTTGAAACGTTTCCAGTTTTAAGATTCAAATATTCATTGAAAAGCTTTATTTTTATGTTAAAATCTTATATTTTTAGTGATTAATTTTGCTTTGATTTATTTTGAGAAAAGTTTATGTTTAAAAAAAATAACTTCAAAATTAAATAAAAGCTAATGTTTTTATAATTCCTGTTTTCAGAGTAAATATTTTTTAGGGACACATTCAGAAAAATAAAAGTCTGGAAAACACTTTTAATCTTAAAGTGCCACGGTAAATTATTTTCGATTAAAAATTTAATACTCATCAATCAACTCAACAATCAAAATCAATTTATTCACTCCAAAACAGTAATTTATTATTACTGTTCATTTACTTTAAATATTTAAAAAATAACGTGAATGTATTCAATATCTTTTCGAAGCCATGCAGTTGATCATATTCTTCATTTAACACAATAATTAAATATTTCTAATTTTTTTAGTTATTAAAAATATGTATTTATTAAATACATATTTTTAATATTTATTAAATGTATGTATTTAATAAATACATATCCTATAATTGTATTTATTAAATACATATTTAATAAATACAGAAGTATTAAGCTCGGTTTAGAACGTTGCAAAATAAAAAAGCAGAAAAAGACAAAATAGTATTCTTAATAAAGCTATCTGTAGTTTATAATTCATCTATAAAAAAAAGAAAATAAACACACAAGTAAACAAATAATTTATTATAAAGAAGCAACAATAATAAATTACAAATTTATTTTTAAGGATATTTACAGGCACAATTCTTTTTTAAAAATAAAACTGCGAAATCCTTAGAGTATGAAGAATAATAACGCAAAAGGCAAAAAAAAATCCCTTGGGTATATATAATGGTGATAAATTATCATCATTACTTTTTACCCATTTTTATCAATGTTTATACGATAATATTACTTAAAACTAGAAATTTTCTTAATTTATCATTTTTTTACTTTGAAAATGTAATAAGCATAAATCATAATTCCTGACATTATATTTCATAAAATATAATATGATATGCATATATATGATAGAAAACACAAGGCTATGAAACACTGAAATGTAAAATTCAAGTAAAAGAAAAATAGTAATGTATAAAAAGAGTGTTTTATTCTAAATTTTGGAGCATGAAATACAATATTGGACTTGATGCGAATTGATCAATACTTGTAACAAATCGCATCAACTTTTCGTACTGGGCTTTAAATTTATAACTAGAGTTTAAATTTTTTTAATTGAGGTTTAAATTTATACTGAAATTCTTGATAAATAATGATCTGTAGTTGCATGTATTAAAATGAAACTTTTTTCAAAGAAAACTGACACATATTCTTTTTTTTAACAGAATGATTATGATTTTTTGTAATTAACACATAATAAATCAAAAAATAATTTTAAAAATTTAAATTTTAAAATCATGTGCCTTGTGTTGCTGTTTCCAATGTCTCTAAATTATACTTTGATAGCTTGTTTAAACACAGTGAATTTTCTTTTATTAAAATGTCGAAACTCTTCTTATTTTGTACTGGAAAAATATTACGCAAAGTAATCTCTATAGCTATAAAAGAATAAATTTATTTAAGGATTAGTAATATTTGAGCCAATGAAATAACCGGCCATATAAATTTTCTGCTTTTTTTGCCCCCTATGCGTACATCTTCCATAAAAAATTCCATATTTAAGTTGATTCATATCAACTATTGAGAGCCTAATTCTGAGAGTTCTTAAGCTAAATGTAACATATTTACAGTATGCTCTATTTGTAACATACACATTCATCAATAAAAAATTAAATCTCGGATACTTTAAAAACAAAATAGCTACCGTAATAAATATTATAAAGTTCATCTGCATTTTTTAATAATATTCATTGAAGAAATTAACTCCTCAGAGATGTTTATTTCATTTCATTTGAAAAATTATCTTACATTAAATTCCTCATCAAATTTCACACGAATTATTTCTCTTTAATATTATTAGAATCTTTCATACCAAGAAACCAAGAAGCATTTCAGTTTTCTCTGACCAGTTTTATACATTAAAGGTTTGATAAATACAAACTAAAATGTCAAGTCAATAAGACCAAATAGAACTTATAAATCAATACAAGTTTTAAATGATTTTCAGAAATAAAAGTTAAATATTTGTAAGAATTTCTGAAATATTTTATTGAATTATGAGAGTAAAATTGAAAAGTTGCCATAAAATTTTATCATAATTTGTACAAAAATACAAAATGTTGTTTTAATATTTTTAAGTTTATTGACGTTACATAATCATAAGAAAATCCCTTCAGGCTTATTTTTGAAAGTAACACATACACACATTTTCGAATAAAACTTTTTAAAGTATTATTTATACGAATAAAACTTTTTATTAGTATTATTTAGACTACATACAATGTCTATGTATCTTGATCCCTTTGATTTTTTGAATAAGCTGATTCGATTAGGATTTGCGAAGAGCTCATACCTAAAGAAATACGCATTAAGACCAACCCCCTCAATCCAACTTGGGTATGAATGCGAAGAACACTTGACGTGAACATTGATGATGAGATCAGATTGCATGTCGTTCCACTGGAGCCATTGGCAGAGCTACGGTTCTACAATACCCATTCGCTTTTCCATTGGAAACGAGCTACTCACTCATTCGAGAGAATGCATGAATATTGTTAAACCAAGAAGATCAATCGTCTCGATAGAACCAGGAAAAGAAATAAGAGAGACAGAAGTGTCAAGACATCAGTCCAGCTGAAAGAGTCAGTTGACTCTATTAGACACTACATGAGGAGAGAGCTAGAGGGCCTTAAATGAATGATTTCCTTTTTAAAGCATTATAATAACTTTTTAAAGTATTATTTAAAAAACCTGAAGTAAAATTCCATATTTACATACATTACCATTTCACATATTTACCATATTATTTTCTCTGAAAAAGAAAAATACCGTTTATTTTAAAATTTTAAAATAGTAATTCCTTTTCGAAGAAATTCCTTTCTTTGACAAATTATATTTATATTAATATATATATATATATTTGATCAATTTAAAGGAGAACTCATTTGTTTTTGCATTATCCACATATCTATAATTATATGCAGTAAGACAATATCATTACTTATTAAATATGCCTATTTTTGTTGTGATCGTTTTATTTATTTTTTAAGTGTGAAAACTCATTTCTAGAAATGAAAACTTTTTGATTCAAAAAGCAAACATGTATAACATATAAAATAAAAAGTATTTAATTTAATGTTAAAGAATGTGTTTTGTTCTATACATACCTTTATTCATGAAACTATGTTTTATCTTATTAATGTAAATTCACTAAATTCAGAATTAAGCTTTTATATATACACATATATATATTTAAGTAGATTTTATTCTATACAAAATGCAAATATAACAATGCAGTAAAAATGTAATATATTGTTAAATTTACTTTAGCAATTTGCTCATATAAAACGATTGGACTATAAGCGAACTCATTTCTCTAACTTTTATTTCGATACGAATTTTCTACAAAAAGTCAATGATTACTAGGATTAACTTTTTTCAACAGAACATTTATATGAGTGACAATAATTTTTTTTTAATCTTAACTTCCATTGTTGACGAGATTATCTTTTTGAGAGAGAGAGAGAGAGATTGTAGTATTTTTTAGAAATATCACATTCTAAGGGATTGTGGTGTTCTAAGGGACTACCTAAGAACAAACTTCATTTTTTTCCTTTTCATCTTATGCTTTTTTGCAATTTAAATATCTACTAAAGGAAATAAATTGATTTTCATACGTAAACGAATAGAGCACACACACAAGTTATTTTTTTAAATTTTTAATTTTTTGTATTAAACATTATTCTTTAGTTTCAAGTACTCTTAAATTAAAAAATAAAGTTTCAGAAAATCGAATTTTTCACCACAGTAATTTGTTTAATAGAAAGTCTTTTTAATATTTTAATAAAATTAATGTAGAAATTCATTATACATAAGCCATGAAATTATACAAGGAAATGAATATTCTCATAATTACTACAATTAATATTTTACCTTAAAATTCTGAGTTTAACCAATTTGACATTAATAATTTTTTTCTACTAGGCGGTCACATGAATTTCATAAATCGAAAGTCCTCATAAATCTAATTTCCAATAAAACTCATTGCCATTCGGTTTCAATTAAGATGTTCGAAATAGAAGATATCCTAATTAAAACGGAACCTTATACATTGATTGTCAATAAAACTTTATTTAACATCAATTCTAATAGTATCAGAATATTCAACTTCTTTCTCTAAATCAATTGCTATTCCTCTATAGGTTTTATTGGATCTTAAAATTAAGTATTTCAATTAACTCAAATATGTCTAGATACAAAATTATCTCACTCAAATATATTTGTAACAATTTTTTAGAATTTCAAATAAATTATTATTTCTTTCATAAATTTACAAATGAATTTATTTCCTATTAATTTATTTGTCTGTAGCGTTTCCGACCGCTAATTTCTGCTGAGTAAAAAACTATATAGTGCTGTCAATCACCTCATAATTTTGAACCGCTGTCAAGAGATAAGGTTGATACTTTATTGATACTCTCTTGCTAAATGAATCTGTTAAATTATAGCTATCAGTAGAACTTCAATTTAAATTAAAGTAAATGTATTGTGCATGGGAATTAGTACATTTTTTTTTTTTGGATCAAGTACCTCCAATCAGCTGACCTGGTAAATAAAGGCGCTGCTTCTATGGCCGAAAGATGGTGTTCAATACCTAACCCAATCGAAGGCTTTTAACGTGATTCTTAAAAGGAATCACATTAAAAGGTTATTGTAGATACCGATGCCCCTACATTGCAGAAACATATCGATAAATTGAAAATGTAAGTATAGGTGTCGATCTCTTCATTTGAAAGGGATATTTACTTTTTCGCATTTACCGATAAATTTATACAAAAAATAAGTATTTTCCATATTTCAATATTTCATATACCTATATCAGTTCTTTTTTTTAGTTGAAAAATAAATTTTATGTTATTTTTTTCACATTAACTACATCTATTTCCTGAAGAATTTCTAATTTTACATAATAAGAATAAGAATTTCTGCATTTAAGAAGTAATTCACCGTTGCAGTCAAGATGAATCAAATGTTAAACTACTCAATCACTTCTGCTTCTCATTTTGTCAGTTTGTAAAATAATGAGAATAACATCAAAGGAGTTATCTATTGAAACTTATATGAAACGGTAGATACATCGGAAGTGTATTATAGTACATGAGAGAAAAATTGAATTAGTTTATTCGCAACAAAAAAATTTTTCTTCTTCTTTTTAAAGTAACTATTTTTAAATTTCAAAATATAGTTAATTTTCACAAAGTTAAAATGGCAAACTTTAGTAGGAATATAATTCTGAGAAATCGTATTACACTATTTCAAAAAAGGCAACTATATTAAGAAAATTTTAAAATTTTCAATTAGTGAAGTAGGAAGTATATCATTTAGACATAGTTTACATTTATCTATTTCGTCCCTAAGAGAACGATGGCAGCTTACAGCTTTAGTTGCAATGACTACACGCATTTTCCAGCGTTTTCTATCTATAACAATATTTTATCTATTCTTAACATTTTGGACGCTTAAGTATTTTCAATATCTTCCAACCATATAGCTAGAGGTCTTTTTCTGGTCAAAGATCCCATAGAATCTTTAAAAGTAGTGATTTTAACTTCTCCAAACATGGCAAACCACATCAATATATATCACCTTATGAACTATTAATGTACGACTGCCATAGAAATTTTTAAACTCAAAATTATATCTAGTTCGCAAAATCCTCTGTTTTCTAATCTCCTAAAGTTATTTTCGTGATCTCCATGTGAAATCATCAAAGAGATAAAATTTATTTGAAACTATCTTTTATTGTAATTAATTTGTTATATGTGTCGCTATATAATAAACCAGCTTCCATTTCAGATCATTGACAATAATACTTATGAAAACCCTTCACATGACAAAGAATTTGTAGTTGGATGTATGTATTGTGATATTTACCAAATATCATAAAGCCGCGGTGGCCTGGTTGGTTAGGGCATCGTTCTTCTTACCAAACGGTGGTTAGTTAGAATCCCGGCTTAGCCGAAGATCCGTCGCGTTCACTAATGGTGACTGGGGCACGTTAAATCCGATGGATTGCAATGTCCTTCATGTTCTCATTGCAAATTAATACCTCTGGGGTGGTTGGAGCCAGGCTTTGGGGTCTTCACTGGTTTCAATCTCTAAATTGGGAGATTCAGGTGGTGCTGCCATCTATGAGCCAAAAGTCGTACTTCCACCTTCATCTGAGAGTGCTCTATTAAAAACCGGAAGACGCTCCCTCTCTGACTTCATTCGCCTAGTCTCTCTGACGGGTGGGATTGACGTTGCCAGGTGTCATTAACAACAACAACAAAATGTCATTAACAACCAAATATCATTAAAACTTCGATCATTTGTGTCGTGTTGGGAATAGCGTCGTTCCCGACAGCATAAGTTTTATACCTGAT
This sequence comes from Latrodectus geometricus, assembly GCA_026290005.1. Classification (NCBI taxonomy): domain Eukaryota; kingdom Metazoa; phylum Arthropoda; class Arachnida; order Araneae; family Theridiidae; genus Latrodectus; species Latrodectus geometricus. Next base: position 3,959 of record JAPDSC010050874.1, on the reverse strand, counting down.
GCAATGGATGATTCAATGATGCAATGGAAGATCTGTCTTATATAGAAATAATGATTGGAGTCGTAAAATAAATCGTTGATACAATATCGTTCTGTTTGTGTAGTACCTTCTGAAAAGGAAAGTTCCAACTCAGTTGTCAAGATACTCACTTGACCATGATTTAAAAATATAAAGCAATTTCATGAGTTTATCGTTTGGCAGAAATAGTCAACTCAAAACATATAACAAAGAAAAAAAATAAAAACCTTAATTACTTTCAAGTTCAAACGCATTGTATCTATTGATTTAAATAAATTTTTTCCTTCTAATGATTTCATTTTCCCACATCTAGATTCGAAAACATATCTATCTTATTTAGTTATAAAGTAAAGATTTATAGGCTAAAATAGTTTTTAAAAATAATAATAATATTAGATGCAAATATATCTTTTTTTTTTTTAAGTTTTTTATAAAAAAAAATATTAATGATGAAAGGATAATGCGTATACAGTTAAAACCTTATTATGAAAATTAATAAATTTAAAAATAATCTACAATGAAAATTGTTTACAAATTCCACAAAAATATCATATAAGCAATATATTTGCATTTTAAATGTAAAAAATTTATTTATATAAATGTATTTGCTCAAGAATAGTTTTTGAATAGTTTTTTGATCGACAGATTAGCTTTGTGAAATCACCGAATCTATCTGAGAGCTTTCTTTCATATGATTCATTAGTATAATGATATGAAATCAAACAAACTTCGAATATACTTATATAACATATACTTATTGCGTTAAAGATATTATCTGTAACTATGCTTAATGACTTCAGACATCTATCTAAACTTCAATAAATCGAAGTGCTATCAAAAATTTGAATGTATATTCGAAATTCATGATAATTTCGATTAAAAAAATAAAAATGTTTTTAGAAAAAACTTTTCTAATAATTTTTATTGGTAGAAGCAAAGAAAAGTTATAAACAAATAAAATACTATATAACTCACTGTTTCAAGATTAAGAGTGAGAATTTAACTTAAAGGAATAAATTTAATTATAGTAGCAAAAATTAAATTAAAATTTCATAAATTTTTATATAATTGCCATTCATTAGTTTTATATAATTTATAGATTCGTGAAGGAAATTATATAATAATGTGTTAAATACAATTCCACAGTTATGCTAAATATTAAACTTTGAACACTAGCAAATGAATGCGTTGAGAATAAATTAACTCTTCCTGGTGATCAACGTCTACAAAGAGAAAATCAGCCAATCGAAGAACTACTACGAGAAAGCGTGAAATTGCAAACATACGATTTTTCTTTTTTATTTTCTAGCGTATTGACTTTTTTGCTTCCACTGGCTTACTAAAGGCTGTTATTGTCAGGAAGAAATAAACTTTATGTTCCGTACAGAACGATAAAATCTTTTGAGTAATCGTAAATAAACAAACGGAACTTTTGTCTTTGAAAAGACTTTCAACCATAAACGTACCTGGAAAATGAAAACTTATAATTGTCTTAAAAATTACGTTAGTTACTCATTTATGCCAAAAATAAGATTGTAAGAATTAAAATTATGGTAATTAAACCAGTCTGATATGTTATTAGCATAATAAAACTATTTGTGTGCTACTAGTTTTTTAATCTCTTTTCAATATATGATTGCGGCTCGTATTAAAAAAAAATGAGATTTTAATTATACATTTTGAAATATTTTCCACTTATGTTGTGATTTAATTTTTCTGAAAAATGCATGAGCAATTACAAAATATAAAAATAAAAAAAGCATCGTTTAATTACTTTTTTAAGTATTTGCAATATGAATTAGCAACATTAAGGATATTGTGTGCTTTAATAATATGTATATAGTAAAACCAACATGAAATAAAATGTCAAAAAAAGATTCAACGTCAGTTTTGTTCTATTGTTGTTTTCTTAAGACAGATTCTTAGTAATCATAATTTCATTTAAAAATAATCTAATTTATAATATTAGAGACCACAATAATTTTTAATTTTTACAAATTAAACATTGTAAGAAATTCAACTTAAACAGTAACTTCAAAACGTTTAAAAGTTTTTATTATTTAGGATTTATATTCTTATACCTACAGTTGATATATTTCCTAAACTTTAATGTTAATATTTTTACTGTTGAAATTATTTATGAATCGAAACTGTATTAAAAAACGAATTAAAATTATGAATGAAGTTTTAAATTATTTTTCTTGTAAACTATCATATTCTAAACTGAAAGGAAGAAAAATATTTTACCAGGAAAAAGATATTCTTGTACTTAATAAGTTACTGAATCATTAAATTTCATCATAAAAAATATAGTTAAGGAAAATAATATAAAAAACATTTTGTACTAAAACAAAGGAAAAATATCCAACTTTAAAAAATAAAATTTACTAATTCCATTAACTATTTATAAAATACGGTCAGTATTTTAGCCTTCAGTTCAATATCTTGAATTCTTTCTGTCAAATTCTTTATGAACACATTTTGTATACTTGTACATGTAGCTATTTCTTATATCAGCTCACATTCACATATAACAAAATTTTCAATAACATTTAAAAGGTAATGAAAATATTTTAATAAATGATATCTGTATTAAGTCAGAGGAAATGCTCACTCTTCAAAAAATGCAAAATATTTTTAAGATGCAGTTTTTATACATGTTAAAATTATTGTTAAAGAATGAGAAGCCTTTATAAATATTAACAAACTACAATGTATCTTTCGAATTGTGCCTGCCTCGTGATCAAAACAATTGATAAGAGAAACTTAAAAATAAGTTAATGTTTAAATATCCTTTGTTGTTTAAATAAATTATAAACATCAAAGGATAGTAATGGGATGAAATATTGTTTACATAAAAGCTTCTTATAAGTTGTCAAGTGTTGTAAACTTAATTTCTACAGGTGATTAAAAAGTATTAAAAATAGTTGAAATATTATAAAGAAACAAGATTTAAATACATAAATGGGGAAAAACAGGGAAGAACTTTTCTCAGGTGGAAACTGCCTACTTGTGAGATACCAATATCTAAAGTTCAAAATCAAAATTAATACGAATTTTACTTAATTCAGATGGGTAATTTCTTAGGTATAAGCTATTTATGTTGTTTCTTCTTAAATAAATTTACTTCGTGTTTCAAAATTATAGAAAGTAGGAAAAAATACGCTTTTGAATAATTTCTAAGCATTAATTTAGGAGAAAACAATGATTAAATTATGTAAAGTCTATGTTGTAATGTCAACTGACATATATTTGTTTAGAGCTATGGGAAAAAATATTGAAAATATATGAACCATTTACAAAAGCTTAAAAATTAATATGCAAGACAAAAGCGAAAAGAGTTTCTTTTCTGTCAAATCTTCTGACATACTGTTATCTGTTGCATCAGCTATAGCTGTTATGAAGAAAAATTAAATGAAAAAATGTTTCAGAAATCTTGCTAATCAACTGAAATTACTATTCTCATATATTTAATCAATCTCATATGTTTTCTTTCACTAATATTTTATTTATCAATAAATTGGATTATAATATTTGTGTAATAATCATCTTTGAATTGCAAATTCTCTGTTTATTTTTCTTGTTTCCCAATCAATATTATTCACATTGAAACTCTTTTTATTTCATAACCAACATTGCTCCAACATATTGGCTGTATGTGTTTAAAAATCAAACACTTTAATATTGAATTTGTTCTACAAAAACATTAAAAATATATAATTTCGCTATAAATTTTGTCATGATTGGGATGCAAATGAAGAAATACTTGCTTTTCATCTATAAATTCATCAAAAAAATTATTCTAATGAACACACCTAGGAGGTTATAAAGAAAATTGATCTAAGAAACTAATAAAAGCTATAATTTGATATCCTAAATGTCTTAAAGCCAGCGAGTTTTTAATAAAACCAGTAACTATTTAAGATTTTACCCAATTATTT
>JAPDSC010050863.1:26508-38295 GCA_026290005.1 Latrodectus geometricus | reverse complement strand
ACCACTTCATGTGATGGCAGGCATATTGTGCGCCTGGCAGTGACGGATCGCTCAGCCACATCACGAACCATAGCACATCACATTCAGTCTGTAACATATCATCCAGTTTTTGCACGTACCATTTCACGCAGTTTACAGCAGAATGGTCTGTCTGCAAGATGTCCATTGCTTTGTCCACCCTTGAAGCAGAACCATAGAAGTTTCCTCCACCAATGGTGCGATGAAAGAAGGATGTGGACGGCAGAATGGAATGATATTGTCTTTACTGACGAGTCACGCTTCTGTCTGCAGCTCCACGATAATCGTATTCGAGTTTGGAGACATCTTGAAAATAGGATGCTGAACAGTAGCGTTATGCACCGCCACACTGATTCTGCACTGGGTATTATAGTATGGGGCGGTATTGGATATCACTCTCAAACTCCTCAATTACGCGTTGTCGGTATTTTAACAGCCAGAGCTACATTTGCGATGGGTTGGAGCCATTTCTCTTTCCTTACATTCAGGGCTTGCCCACAGCCATATTTCAACAGGAAAATGTGCGACCATAATTGGCATGCATTGTCCAAGGGTTCTTCGTCAATCGCCAGATTGAATTGCTTCCCTGGTCAGCTCACTCTCTGGATCTTTTCCGATAGAAAACATGTGGTCCCTAGTTGCTCAACGATCGACACAGATTATATCCCCAGCTACCACACCAGAGGTTTGGCAACGTGTAGAAGTTGCTTGGTCAGCTCTGTACCCCAAGAATACATCCAAAATCTCTTTGATTCAATGCCGAGGCATGTAGCAGCATTGATCTCCAACAATGACGGTTACACTGGCTACTGATTTTGGCAGAAACCACACTTCATAGAAATCTATAAATTTAAACCCTTGATACTTGGCCAACATGTTATCTACAAAATATATTTTATTGTAATATCTCTTGTCTTTCTGGGTGTTTCAATTTGGGGGTGGCTAGCAGAGTATTTTTAAACAAACTTCACTCAATTTTTACGCAGTTGTATAATATATAATAAAGAATTTTAATTGTAAAATAACATCATAAATCATTAAATTATTTAGAATCATTTTATAAACAAATGATAAGAAATTTTATTCTTTAAGGGGGAAAAAACAGAATGAAACAATGCATATTTAGTAATATTTTCTTTCAGTTATTCTAGTCTATATATTTTTGTTCTTTCTTGCAGGTAGTAACCATATACATCGGCAAATTATTAAATGCTGTAATGGTGAAATGTACTATAGATATTATTACACAACAAAATTAAACAATAAAAGCTATTTTTCATTGTTGAAAAAGCACTATTTTCCGTTTATAAATAATAATAATGAGAATGTTTGAAAATGTGTAACAAAATATAGTATACGTATTTATTCTTTCTTCAATTGCATTTTTTTTCTTTTCTTTGTTTAGTATCATGTTACTAAGAAAATCCAATAAAATTTCTTTACAAATTCGAAAGACTTGCAACAAAATAGTAGTTAGATACAATTTGTAGTTATATTTTAAACGTTTTTAAAAAATAATTTCTTTCAATAGTGATCTTTGTTTTCGATTTCACAGTTCTCATGACGACATTGAATTTTTGTTATTTTCAATAATTTTAAAATGTTTGTCTTATTTATCACAGAAAGTCAATTAGTATTATTAAATTCTTAACTTTGTTTTATGGTACATTAACAGCGATGTTGAAACATGTGGTAGAATTATACTAATTTACATTTTTTATATAGAAAAATATTTGTATGAAAATCACGAGTTATAAGTGCTAATTCGTTTATTATTTCAAATCTAGGAAACTTAATTCTTTGAAAACATATTCAAAATTACTTCCAAGATTATTTTGGATTTTTTTTTTTTACATTTTTCTCCTATTTACAGTATTAGTAGGGGATTTAAGTCATGAAAAAGACTTAAATCTTGTTAATTGTTAGACATACTTACATAGCTGTGTAGTTGAAACCTACACTGTACATTAAAAGTTAATAGGTTTGGAATACTCGCCCAACACCAAGTTTTCATAATTTTCAACCATGGTTAAGTAACGAGGTAACACCTGAGTTGGCATACACATTCTCCCCCTACAGAAGGTCTTTGCACTTCACAGAATAACGTGAGCACGTCCCCAACTCAAGGAACACTATAAACCCAATGAAGGAGAATGTGGTCACCCTCCCTGAGTTACTGCATGCGTGAAGGGAAACTACTGAGCCATTGGAACTCCGATATCAAAGACAATTGGGATTTATTCGAGTACATCTTTTTTTTTTAAGGTCGCCCACCTTGTCTAGTGGTTAGCTTACCTGACTACAGATGGGGAGGACCTGGATTCGAATCTCGGTTCGGGCATGGATATACTTACTCTTTCTCAGTGTTTCTTCTCCTTTCCTGAGATGATGGATGAATGTGACTCGCCCTGTAAATGGGTTTGTGGTGGTGTGACGTGCGTAATTCTACTCGTCTCCATGTCCGATGTTAGAAAAAAAAACATCTTTTCATAAGTGGATTTACGAATATTTCCTTTTTATTCATCCAAAACATTTAGAGATATTAACTAACGCTACTGATTTAAAAAAGTAGAATAGGATCTTCTCCATAAAGAAACGAGAGGGGGGGGGGAGTTTTCAGTTCAATCACTTGATACTATCTAATTATCAGAACTAATTACATTGATACTTCATTCATATTATTTTTAATAATATTTTGAAATACTGCATTGAATAGCTTTATTATTTTATATTCGTTCTAGTAAATTTTTTAAGCAAACTTTTTGTTTTATTTTTGTAAATCGTTTAAAAATACTACCTGGATTACTTAACTTAATGTTATATGATGCGGACTTTTCTTAATGATGTCAGAAATTTGCTACAATATGTTTTTAAATTATCTAATATACTATATTTAACAATAATTATACTTAATTATTATTCTCTTTTTTATTTTCGTTGATAAAATTATTTTACTTCTATTAGTTCAACTTTTGAAAGTAATTTTTATATTGTATTCATTGAAAGTCCTTGAAATTATTTAATTTAATGTTGTTGTTAGAGTTTTTCTCTTATTGAAAAAAAATAGTGATCCAAATTCTTACTTATACTATTTGAAAATTCTCTATTTTCTGAGTTAAATTACATGATATTTCATGCCTATTTAAACATTATAACAATTTTCTTATTTTCGTTTTGTTAAATGATCAGGAAATAAGGATTAAAGAAATTTATTTAATACTATGAAATTCATGCATATATTTTTTTGTTAAAGTGAAAATGCCAAATTAATAAAGAGGAATAACCGTAAATGTATTTCTTAACACTTGCAAATTTAACTAATCATTAATATTATTTACATGCAATGACTCACAAGTTTCATAACATTTATTTTTAAAGAATTTTCTTATTTAATCATTCAAGTACTTTTCCAATTTACAAATATTACCCGATGAAAATAAAATAAGAAACGTTGCTTTCTAGTAAAAAAATTCCCGTAATTAAAAAAAAATGTTTCATAGGAATATCTCATTTCCAAAAATAAATATGTATTTGGTTGCATATATATATATATTATAATGTATTTCTCATTTATTATATAAATGTGAAAGTAAATTAATTAAAAGTATTCGGATTCAAATCATGTTATTTAATTTTTTAGTTAAGGAGAAATAGATACCTAATTTTCTCGAAAGTACATTAGAGACCATTACGAAAAGGATGAAATTTATATCACATAAAAAAGCCGAATTCACTCACGAGGAAAATTAGTTTTTAAGAAATAGGCGAGAGAAAAATCCAAGCACTCTGGAAAATTAAAGCGCAGTAAAGGGTCTTTAATTAGTGATATACAGGAGAAAGATAAAAAAATAAATGAAAGTTATAAAATAAGAGCTTACAAGTAAAAGAGTGATTAATTTGAAGGAATTTTTATTTTAAAAATTAATGAAATTTCTGAGAAATCATTGAGAAATATTTATATGTTAAATAAACTGTTATGTAATAACAGTTCATTACATAATTGTAACTTAAATTATTACATAACTGTAACTTTTAATCATACCTCAACAAAACATAACTTAAATATGCTTTATGTTCCTGCTTATTAATATCCTTTACAAGTTTAAAACACGAGTAATTTGGTTATTTTGATTTAAAGTTAATTCCTTATTTTTTTTATTTAATGCAAGTATTTACATGTATGATAAAAAATATATCATCATTTTATTTTAAAAATGAAATACTGCTTCTTAATACTAGTCTTAAATTATAGATATTTAAATTTTTATTTAATAATTATAATTTTTTGGTTATTATGACAGAGGACTAGTTTTTTACGAATTTTTTTTTATCTTAAAATTCACTAATGCTATTATGATAAATATAAGTGTGTCTCATTTCAAAACGAAATCTTACTCTTTATTATTAATAGGCAATATACAATTGTAAAATAATTCTATTATTTTTTAAAAATTATTTATAGTAAAATAAAACTTGTTATCGAGTAAGAGAATAAAAATAATATTTATTTGCGGAAAATACTTATCAGACATTTGAATTTAAAGTTGAATCGTTTCATTTTATTTACAAATGTTTAATTAACAATATAATTAATTTATTGTCTGGTCTCTTTGCTATGAAAAAAAAAAAGGAAGGAGTCCACATAGAACATCATTTTATATTATACACTGCTCAAAGCAATTAAAGGATATTGCGGTTTTAGGTGGATCTTGTGGCTGGGAATTTTTTTAGCTAATTGATACGTGGTCGACAGACTTAGTAGTTTATATGAGAATAAATTACACATGTTTGGAAGAAAAAAATGCATTTTATTGTGCATTTATGTACGAAAGGAAAAAACGTAATTTGTTCGTATAAGAAAAAAAAAAAAATAAGAGAAGGTGTTTTCTTCAAAGTCATTTTCAGTAAGGGGTATGGTTTACACGGATGGCCAGCAACGTTGAACACCTTTGCGGCATGGAGTCAATCCATTTCTTGGAGAGTTTTGTGGGGGGGGGGGGGTTGGTGGCCAGCAACTCGTCTTCCTAGAGCGTCCCAAACGTGCTCTATTGGATTCATCTCTGGAGAACACGGGGGCCATTCCATTCATACGATTCCTTCCTCCAATAGGAAATCCTCCACCAGGTTTGCACGATGTGGCCTGGAATTATCGTCCATTAAAATGTCCATTAAAAGTCATCTCCGATATATGTAGCGTAAGGGACTACAATAGGTCTGAAGATCTCATCCCTATATCGGCGACCGATCAGAGGTCTGTGTGCTCGTCAATGGAGATACCACCATACACCAACACTCCCCCACCGCCAAATCTGACGCTTACGTGCAATTATTCCTACTGCCCCAATCCCTCCAGATGAAAATACGCCTATTATCAGGATGACAGGAAACGGTTGCCCACTCCCTACTGTAGCGAGATGGCTTGATGTTAGTTTAACCATAGGTCGGCGAGCATAGAGACCTACGCCATGGAGACGGTTTCGGACAGTCTGAGTTGAAAACGTAGTGTCAGTAGGAGCGGAGGTACTGTTGGAGAAGAGGAGTAGCGTTCATATTTCGGTGTCTCCGAGCCCTTAACACTAAATAACGATCTTCATTGGGCGTTGTTGCCCGTCTACGACCTTGCCCTGGTCTTCGGCCTGCACTTCCAGTCAAAAAAAAAAAAAAAAAAAAAAAAAAAAAAAAAAAAAAAAAAACAAAGATTTTAGATCCTGGAAATCATATTTTGTGACAATGGCTTGCGCTACTTCAGCTTGAGTTTGGCCCTCTTCTAACCTACCAACAACTATCCAAGCTTCTGAATCGGTTAAATGACTTCGATGAGACATCGTACTCATCGAAACAAAGCAGTCATTGAATGCCGATCATCCTTGTCTTCATTGTCTTTTATTCAGTTGAAAGTCAAATTTCATTCACTGCCGCTGAAGCAACGTTTTTGACCTCGAACTCAAAATTAGCATACTCCACAGTTTGAAAATCAGAAAAAAAATGCATTTGTGATTCTCTTCTCCCATTTTCGGCAAAAAAATTTCGCTTATATCTTTATTTTGCATAAAACTTACAATATCCTTTAATTGTTTTGAGCAGTGTATTTACGGAAGCATAGATAATTACATATTTCTCGATATTCACCTACATAACATTGTTTATTGAATATATACTTTCCATATTTGAAATAGTCCAGGTATTTATTATTTGTAAATTTCAAAATGTATTAATTTTTCATTTTGCGATTAACTTTTCGTAACAAATTAATAATTAATTCAAATGAATTAATTAATAATAATTTAACTAAATTAATAATTAATGAAAATTAATTAAAAATTTAATTTACTCATAATCATGAAAACTTCTCCATTTATATTCAGCCATAATATTAATATTTGATTTATTTTGATAAATAAATTACAAATTTATAATTAATTTGTAAATAAATTAACTTAAATGATATTTAAATATTACATAATTAAATATATAGGAAGGTTTTCATGACTATGATACCATGTTAACCAATTAAAAAAAAAAGAAAATTTAGTAAAATACCATGTAAAATTGCACAATTACTTTTATTTATTTTTAATAATTTATACTTATTTTTTCAATTATATGTTGTCTAGAATCAGTTTTTGCAATCAAGTACTATCCCTATCGGGGATTATAATTTTACATGGATTTAAACTACTATTAGCAACCGTGATTAAGATGAGAAATTTTCAATAATTCTAATCTAATCCAAAATCCGAATATAAATCTTTCTTTATGGATACATATGCAAGCTATAGAACAATATTACATTGTCCAATTATCAAACGTCATTAATTTAAAATGTATGAAGCACAAGCAAAAATTTTTTTCACTGATGAAGTTTCAGGTATTCTCAACATGGAATCTTCAGTAACATCATTTCCCTTGGTGGTGGTACATGAAGAAACAGATAGAAGTATATGAGTGATATATTATGGAATTTATTTGAATATCTCCAGAAACGAAGGTATATCACATGTTCTTGTAATCAGGTGTTATCTGTCATTGTTGCTGCTAAAAAGGTTTCATAAATAAAACTCTATTCGATTAATCGTGCTGTTGGAACGTATACAAGTAAAAAGAAAACCTTTTTTCAATGACTTTTTTTATTTCAGTTTGAATCAGTCAATATTTTTTTTTAAAAATAAAAACGATATTATAAGTGAAAATTGGTTGATATAAAATAGATCACACACACATTGTTATTTAAATGTAAGTTAAGAATAATATTTTTATCGCTGGTATCGAGTTAGTGAAAAATATTGAATAAAATATTAATATTGAATAAATTACATTATATTATATATTTATAAATTATGTTACATAAAAAAGAAATGTATTAAATTAACTTACTATCGTAAAAATAAATAAATTATTATTTTAACTCATTTAATTGATCGGATGCTTCTACTATGAATTATTAGTGGTATGAAATATGAAAGTTAATACTCAGTGTCGTATTAATAATATAGTGGTGCCATCTATATGCCATTAAATAAAATAAACGTTTAGAATGTCTCTCACCAAAGTTTAAATATAAGAATTATTAATTATAAATCCACTTAACCCCTATTTTATATGTTTAAAATCTTTAACTTCTTAGTAATATAAAATTCACTACATTAAGACATTTAAACTGAAAGCAGGTACGTTTAAAATTATTTTTTATTTTCATAGTAATTTCTACTTATTTTATTCTAAATTATTTGTTGATTTGATATTTTTTGAAGGAAATTTAATTTTGATTTTATCAATAAGATAACAGTATAAGTCTAATTTATAGTCTTAATATTTATTTTTAATTAAAAATATGAAATATAATTTAGTAAAGCAACGAATATAATAAGTAAAAAACTTTTAAATAACAATTAAATTTAAAAAAAAAAAAAGAAAAAAAAAAAAAACAACAACAACATTTAAATTATTCTAATGGGATTCATTTACTATTCTAATGGGTTTCAAAGATTCTATTTAAATATTAAAGACTAAAATAATGAATGTTTTTTAGATCATAATTTATAAACATTAAAATTAAAATATAGAAACTCACACACACATGACTTCAATAAATACCTGTGTTTAAGGAATTATTTTTATAAAGTTTGAATATTTAGATGATTTCACTCTATGTTTAAAATGAAATATTTTTGGTGTTTATTATAGATAAATATAAAAAGGCATTTCATTAAACGATTTCTGATAAATAATAGGCAATGTATACTCTCAGAAGTTAATATTAGTTTTATAAGTACAGTATATATCTAAAAAGAATTTGATTAATTCAAAAGGATTTTATTATTAAAATCAGATTTTATTTTATGGTGTAAAATAAAATCAGACTTTTACAGAATTTTAGAAAAAAAATTATTTTTCATTTGTAATTAAATTTGGAAAAACATTTAGTTATTTCGGAATACTAAGCGTATTAACATACACTGCGTATTTCGAAATAAATTATTTTTTCATTATGTTCGACATATTAATATATGATTCTTTAAATAGCATTATTTTAAACAAGATATAATTCCAAGATTTTAAATGACTATAACTCTACTAAAAGTAATTATATTCAACCAATCTATATATATATTTTGAAATGCACTAAGTATTAAAATGTCATAGAAGAATTTATCTTTCTTAAATCAACAGTAACTTTTGTTGTGTCTCTTATGTTTTTTCCTGCCTGTTATAATAATGCCATAAAACAATTTTTCTCTTGTTTCCGATTCCACTAAACTTTGTCATAGTTCTGCTATTTTAAGCGCATTAATATGTTTTATAGCTTCCGGTTATATTTTGTTGTAAAATATACAGTACTAGCCAAAGAAATCTAGATGAGGGAACTTATGATATACTATTTCATTAGTTTATTTGAAGAGCAATACTTACTAATCTACATTACGAAATTTTTTCTGTTTTAATATCAATCCGCAAAAAAAAATATATATATATATATATACATATATATTTTTAGTATTTTTGTGTTTTTTTAGTATTTTTATTTCTCTTGCTCTTTAGATTGATTAATTTATAATTTAAGTACATAAAATACAGTTCAGAGGCAAAAATTTCAACTTAAAAACCATTTTCTGTATTCTATACTTAAATATATTTTGTAGCTATAAGTAGTTAGTGTGTAACTAGAAAAATACATTTAACTAAAAAAGATTTTTATAATCATAAGACTTAAACGAGCATTTTTGAACATAATATAAAAACAAACAAACACATCCACACACATCCACATATATATGTGTGTGTGAGTGTATTAATAAAGTTTTAATATTTTTTTAATTATTGTATGCATCTCCTAAAACTAATTAGTTCTCTAACAGACTATCTGATATTTTATAGAGGAGGAGGGGGAATATTTAAATGGTTACTACGCATTTTATGTCTTTAAGTTAATTTTCTATGTTCCTGATAAATATAAAAGAAGATTATCAATGTTATTTGATTAAAAATAAAGAAAGTCACCTTTCATATTTTACCCTTTAATTAAACAGTAACACAAGTAAAACTTATTGCTGTTAAAAATATAATTAGAGCTCTTAAGGGAAAATGAATTTTTAAAAATTACAGATGTGAATGTTCATTACGCAGTTTTACGATTGCCATGGATTTATTTAATACAAATTCCGCAATCAAACGATTGCTAATTTTATATCTTTACTAATTAATACATTAACTAATTTTAATCTCCTTAAATTTATGCATATTTTAAAATCACTCATCATAACTATGTTCAAGCATTTATAATGCTTTTTATGTAAAAAATTACCAATATGTTTAGTTAGTAATAAAGTAAATAGGTATTTTTCTCCAGTACTGCTTATTTTTCACATATTTTAAATATACTTTAATATTGTGTTATTACTTTAGGAAAAACACTCAGCCATTAGTATGAATATTTTTCAATGATGATGATTATGGTATAAAAAATGGATAGTTCAAATTTTGTTTCCAAAGAAAATACTTAAGGCTGAATTATAATATTCAGCATAATACATTTACAATAAATCATGTATTTCTAGTTGAATATATGGGTGAATAAAGTATACAAGTAGGCTGCAACAAGTTTATGAAAAATGTCTTCTTTAGAATAACAGGGCGTGTTTAAGGAAAGATAGAAATGATTAATGACGATCTCCGAGCGTCTGCTGAGGTGGTTAGAGACAAAATTAACTACAGAAGAGAATTTCGGAGACAGGCCATTTATAATTTGAATCAAGTAGATGAAATATATAAATTATGAAACTTCAAATTATGTCTGATTCGCCAATTTGAATTCCAAGCTGTATTGACGGGATTGATTTGATGGGAAAAACGAAATGCCACGATCATTAGATTTTTATATTAATGACATGCAATCTACTTTTAAATGTGAACATAATAATCAGCTGTTTAAGTCACGAAATTATGTTCTCAACCGTCAAAATACTGTAAATGTGAATTGTGAGAATAGTATAATTCACAGTATAACTTATAGTGGAAGTTCTGTTTTGGATAGTATTTGGCACAACACGTTTAATAATGACAAGAAATAGATATGACAAAGAAAGAAACAGGTGTGTTCAGAACATTTTAAAAAAACAGGTGTGTTCAGAACATTTAAAAAAAAACATATGTGTTCAGAACATAATAAGAAACAGATGTGTTCAGAACATTTTAGGAAACAGATGTTCTTAAAGACATGTAAAAAACAAGTGTGAGACATGGGCATTAATTATATATGACAATAAACAGTACCACAAAATCCCTTTTTTATGATATAATTTGTTCTGATTAATACTAGGTCCTTATTAATATAAATAATAGATGAATTTTAGTTGATTAGTTAGTGTACATACACACACACACAACTGAAGGCATAGATATGCTCTCAGTTTTAGTCTCTGCTTTCATAACTAGAACTGTCGAATTACATTACCTATATCGAATAAGAGTCAATGTTATGACGAGAAGAAAAATTCCAAATAAATGAACAATTGAAAATAAATATGTGAGTTATTTGCAAATTTATCAAAATTGAAAAAAAAAATGTTAAATTTTTCTTAAAACAAATTGCATTCTAACATTTATATAAGTTTCAAGCAATTTTTTCTTGATTGCTACTCAAATCAACAATAATTAAAGGAAAATTTAATTAATTTTTAAAGGAGTAGATAACAATCGAACATGCATAAGCCTATAATGAGAAGCTGGTTGATAATTAAAAATTTCTGTTCCCAAATAATTCGAAAACATTCATTATTCGAATATGGGATTCAGTAAGAGAATTTTTTAAAAATAATCTTCAGAATAGTATTAAAACTATAAAATTCTATAAGTAAGCGCTGATTCACTTCTCATTTTATTTACGCGAATCCTTGTACATATTATTTTACTTGTGAAAAAAATATCGCTTCAATGTAATACTTATAAAGGCAATGTGGAAATTAAATAAAGGGCCAAAAAAAAAAAAATTAGGGAATGAATTTTATGCATTTCTAAAGTATGCAGCAAGCAAGGTAAAAATTCTGATGGAATTGCAACATTTAAAAATGCTTTATATAGTGGTGAAACATCTATGTAACTGCATAATGTTTGCTGAAAAGATTACATTTTATTCAAAAATATATGTCTATAAAATATTTTCTCAAATTTTTGTAAAAATAGACTTTATTCTTTAGTTGATCTACCATTAGTCCACGTTTCTTCATGGATATATATACATGAGTTTAATTCTAGATATGGTGAAAATGCACT
>JAPDSC010050863.1:280-25535 GCA_026290005.1 Latrodectus geometricus | reverse complement strand
CAGTTTCAAAATGTGCTGCTCAACGTGTGCTCTTCTGACAACTCTTATGTGTTGCACATGCATTTCACCATGTTCAGTTGAAGTGGGAAGAAACATTCGAGGTATTTCAGTTATATAGCAGGCAATATTGGCTTTCTTCTCAAATAAAGTCATCATTATTCCTCCATAAAAAGTCTTTCAGATGCCCCTACAATCAGAAAACTAACGAAAAAACTTATAACTTGTGTAAAATGAGCAAAAGCAAGCATAAAAGCCCTCGATATAATACGATTCTCACCAAAATTTCCATGAAAGAATTATTTAAAATGGCTTCCATTGTGGATATATTGTTGTTACATCTTGCATGAGGATGATATTCTGTACCTATTGAATTTTCTATAAGCAGGCATAAAGTGCCATCGTAATCTTTACTAGTTCATCCATACACTAGTTGTTGTTGCACCAACACCCTTCCTTATCCCTACCACTGAGGTAGCGTAAACTAATGACAAAGCATGTATTTGCATCTCGAAGAATGACAGTTTCAAAGATAAGCAGTAAATCTGCCATGAAGTCAAGTAATTAAAATGTAGTGGTTGTGTTGATGCAGGACATTCGGAGGTGAAATATCGCATTGGCTACAGTTTTGATTATAGAAAGCTTTTATGTAAAGTAAAGTACTCCAATTTTGAGCATAGAATTTTCCAAGGCATTGTCACACATCATCAAATATCATAATTATCCCAAAACGGCAAGAAATATGAGAACGAATTTGAGGATCTTGAAGTTGAAGCATTCACACAATGTGGATCTTATAAACATGTCATTTTTAACTGGATTACAAAAATGTTTTTACTGTTGACCAAGGATTCACCAAACTTCGTGACGCCAATCGAGTATTTGTAAAAAATAATGGAAACTGGGAAGACTTTCTATCCCAGCAGAAGCGACATCTTAGACAGTTTCATTCGCAGTCGTTTTCTGCTTTTTTGTCAGCACATCCAACGTCTTCGATCTCTTAAAATTTTCTATTATCCTCTTTTCTAAACCGTTTTGATACAATACCTTTTTCCCAGAGATACTTTAACATATACTTTACCCTTTTTATATACAGAGATATTTATATTGAACTATTTTTTTATTCCAGAAATATCATTTCTCTATAGTTCAAGTAACGAGTGTTCTAACTTTCATTAAAATCTGATGACAGAACGGATTCAAAGATTTTTGTGAATAGAGTACTTAATTTATATATATAAGAAAAGTTAGAGAATTTTACCTGGAATTATGTCCATATTATTTAGAAATGAATTACGGGGTCAATATTTAAAAAAATATGTTAAGATATCACAATTTTAGATCGAGCATGTCATTAGCCTTTTCGCCTTTTAAAAAAACAGTCAAAATGGTAAACATTAAAAAATTTATTAAAAAAATGATGCAATACATTTAATGACATATAACAATTAATTATAGTATAGAATAAATTTAATTTAAACATTAAATAAATAGAAAATGCAAAATGATTATAGAAATTAATGAATCATAATCGCCCACTTGCAATTATTTACAAAAAGTAAATAGTTTAAAGTAAACTTAAATATTAAAATAAAATATGGATGTAAAAGGGCTGCCAAAATGTAAAGTAAAGAATAATGCTAATTTATAACAAGTGGGTGAGAAATGACTCTTTTCGTCTCTAATACTCTTCAATTCAAATTCCCCTTCTGAATAATCACTGAGTTCCCCATTGTGAATAGTTTGTATGTGCAAATAGGTATTTAGGAAACGGTATTCTCTATTTATGCAAGAAACCTCCTGGGAGCAGTAAACTTGTATAAATATAAATATTTTACACCTCTACTACGTTTACTTTTCAATTTTTCTTTTCCTCTTGACTATTTATTACTTTGTGGAAGACAACTCGAATTCATGTCTCGCTTCTTCCTGTCTCAATTCTAAATTGGCTGCTTTAGAAAGCTCGCATATTTTCTAATGGGATTCGCATGTATTCAAGGAAATAAAAGGCACGTACTTGTACGATAGGTTTTTCGTATATTTGGAGAAATAGAAAGGGCTCCAAAAACTTAAGTTAAGTAGCTATTTGATGTAATGTGTAAGTGGAATACTGAACGTTTTAGGTAAATCAATAAAAACAAATTTTATGGTAAGGAACTTTGCTTGTTTCATTATTTGTATGTTTCTTAAGAATTAGTTCTTCTACTACCCTGAGATTTTTATATTTTGTATTTAACTGATATGGACATTTCAAAACATATTTGTTAATTTAGGGGGATTTAACTTATTTATGTGTATACATTTAACAAGGTACCACGGTGGCCATGTTGGTTAGGACGTTGTCCTCGTTTTTGGAAAGTACTGAGATTGAATCCACACCCAACTGAAGATCCATCGTGTTCATTAATGGTTGAGGCACGTAAACTATTTTGTAGTTGCAATATCTTCCATGTGAAATGATGCCTCTTAGTCCTTGGTTCTAAATTTCGAATATACTGTCAGAGTTACAATAGCAAGCCCACTAGATGCCATGCCAAAGAAAGGTGTCATCACTTTCCCCCTTTGTAGAGCTGAAAGGTGCCAAATACTAGTAGCCGGGCATTGGAAAAGAAACATGTGAGAATAAGATGGCCATAGATATGAAACTGTTTAAATTTTGAAATTTAAATCAGAAAATCTACATTAAATTTGCCCATACAAACTTTAAATCTGTAAAATTTCAAATTTGAAAAAAAATTTCTAAATTTTTTTTTGTTATTAAAGTAACCCCAGCGAGTCCTAATTCAGCAGAAATTCAAGGTATCAATTTTTTTTATCACAAATTTTTTCATTTTCTTTCCGCTCATCAAAACCCAATATAAAATGAATTATAAAATTGAAATTTTAACTCTATCATTAGTTTGAATTTCTTTTCTAAAAATTCCAAATAAAAAAGAATTTTCTTGAATATTCTTTTTTCAAGAAATCAGTGAATTAATTTCATTATGTTTCTGAGTAAAAAAAACTAATTTTAAAAATTCAAATTTAATAATGTTAAGTAATATCGTGTTTTACGTATATTTAATTTTCGGCTGAGAAATTGAAATAATTTTAACAATTTATTTTCAAAAAATCAAATTTTCAAACTTTTACAAATTTTTTTGAAAATTATAGAATAAAGAATCAGACATTTCAAACATTTCATATTTTCAATTGGAAAGATGAAGATTTTGCAATTTGGTTTCAAATTCTTAGAAAAAAAATTATAAATAAAATACATAGTAACATATAAAAATACTTTTCAACTAAGCCAAATTCTTGAAGAAACATTTTAAGATAATGTAATTCAGGTGAAATACTCTATTAACATAACTTGTGACTTCAACAGTATAGAATAGTTATAAAATATTTAATTGACGATTCTTTATGATAATTTATTCAGTAACATAATGCAAGGTAGCTAACAATAAATACATTTTAAAATGTAAGCGATTTATATTTAAATATCATTCATTGAGAGGATTATTTTTTTTATGGATAATCTTTTCAATTTTAAGAATTAGACTATTTACAAAAAATATTCATAGAAATTTAAAGAGAGTAAAAGAAGGAAATTTTTTTGTGTCCTCCAATATTCTACAAAAAATTCATATCTATTATTTAAATAAAAAAATCACTTTTTAATAATTTAATATATATTGTTTTGTATTTTAAAGAGATTTTGTTATAATGTTATTTTTTTAATGATAAAAATTCGAGTATTTTTTCTGATTATGCACACAAAAAAGCTTATTAAATAAAAATGAATAAAAAGCTATTTAAAATTGCATGAAAGATGAAAGCTTTTAAGTGGAATGCTATCTTCACTTCCGATTTGGTTAGAAGACAGGAACCGGAAACAGTTTGATGACAGAAGTATTTTTGCTCGCTAATAAGGATGGCTTAACTACAAGTATTCTAGAACCAAAAAACTTGAAATTCAATTCAATAAAAAAATATAACTATAAACGTAAAGCGCTTGTAATTTCTTGTTAAAAGTAAGAGTTTTATATTAAAAATATTATAATAAATTCAAGATTATTATGACTGAGCAGAATCTGTGAAAAATTTTAAATATATTTTTAAATTTAATAGTTGATATTTTTAATTCAAAATTTTTTGGATATATATTCAGTCTTATAATAAGAAACGAAAAAGACATAAAGGAGCAAAATTAAACTTTGATAATTTCTCTCCTATGTAACTGAAACAGTTTTGAGGGCTTCTCAAAATTTAAATGTTTTAATTGAACCATTGTTATGTAATTATTCCCATGAAAGTATCACAATTAACTTCCAAATGTTTTAAATAAATGATAATTCATCGCATCCAAAACAAACTGTAATTTATCATACTAAAGATTTTTCATTTTTGCTTCTTTTTTATATGAACTCAAATTTTCATACTAGTTTAACAATCTGTTCAGTAAAATTTATCGAGTTTTCTATATTTAAAATTTATGTTCATATTTGAATGTGAACTTATGCAATATTTTATCTCCTAGAAAGTAATTTTCTGATTTTCTAAGGTTTGTCTCTGAATTTTCTATTACTTTACTTAAAGTTCCAATTTTTAATTTAATTTTAAAGCTCTATTTACATTTATCGTTATCATACATGAAATATTTTTTTTAATTCAGCTTTCTTATGCTCAACACCAATTTAGTTTTTTTTCTTTTATTTAGTCAAAGAATATTTTCGCAAGAAAATTTTGTGTTATGATTTAAAATGTAACTCATTTATATTAAATAAAAGTAAGTTTAATCAAAATATTTTCTATTTTTAAATATTACAAATGTCGTTTTAAAAGCAATTTTATCCATTATTGTATCTATAATTGTGAAATCATATACTTTTGTGTGTGTTTAATTAACACACACAAAAACTCTCTGTATCTAATTATAAATATATTTTAATCAGTATAGGAATTTGAATTAAATCTAATTTCATTTTGAATAAATGTTGATTAAAGCTGGGAAATTTCAATTTAACGAGGAAGTAGCATTAATGTTGTTGTTTTCGTGAGCCAGCTAGGCTGGCAATATGGGGTGCGATGCTCTACTTTTCATACTAAACCACAAACCAAACAAAAACGTTTCATACAAACCCATTTATAGGGTTTGTATTGGTGTGAATTGATATATAGTTTATAGGGTTTGCATTGGTGTCTACATTCATTCATCATCTCAGAAGAAGAAAGGACAAATGTACAGAGAGAGAAAGGAAACGTCTATGCCCACACCGGGATTCGAACCTGGGACTAACAGCCCAGGAGTCATGAACGCTAACCACTTAGTCATTGACCGGCAGTCAAATCAATGAAATAAATCTTTAAATTATGATATTTATTTAATTTGTTTCAGTGAAAAGAAACGAAATCATTAAACCATGTCACTCACAACCATGTACCATGTACTTCACAAACTGACATACTAGTATGCAATTTACTACTAGTTACAAATATGCATACTAGTTACAAATATGCTAAAAAATCACACACTAGTTACAAATATGCAATATATTTCTTCATCGCCTTATTATTATTCTCTTCTATATACGATGCGTTGATTGGGCAAACTATATTTGGAATGGACCTACTTTATCTATTCTAAAGTGTGTTTGGAATGCGAATACAACAACACTATGAACTACATTGTCACAGGTTAAAAGTTATTCTGCAACAATTTTGATTAAATTCACTGTAAATATTATATCGTGTTCTGCATTTTTAAATTTAATAAAAATGATTTATAACGTTGAATATGATTACAAATATTATGAGCTTGCATATTAAACATTTTTAACTATGCATTTATTTTTTATCAAATATTGGTAAAATAATCTTAATAAGTTATCATTTCTATCAATTCTTCAAATTTCAGTCAGATGTGTGCATATTTATTTCCTAATTATATATTCAACTTTCCATTTTTAAATGCAAACGGCACTTAAGTGGGAAATTTTACATACTCGAACATTTCGCTGGAATTAAGTTGAGCAGGAAAGAAAAAGAGCAGACACAGACTTCATGGATTCTTTAAGTTCGGTTGTGCTGCTGGGTGTTTATGATACCATAAACTTTAATAATGGCCACATAACCAGGAAAACTTCATCATCTGGTGGGTTTTTATAGCCAAAGAAATGGTAAATAACCCACAGATCCAGTGATCACATCACTAACGAATTTGCCCGTGAGTTGAATAAGAGGTCGATGTGGATTTAACGTGCTTCGAAAGCATGAAATTCTTCGATAAATGCACTTCATCACGTTTTACATTTAATGGCAGACTCACATTAAAAACGAATCATTATTACCTGGATTACTAAAATGGTTATTTTATTCTTAACGTGAGGCTAACTGAAAATTGAGATTTTTCTTTTGTGTTTAAAAATACTATAAAACTTATTTTTTAGTATTAGTAAAGATATATTTTATATTTCGAATTATAATTTAATAATAAAAATGTTCAATAGTAAATAATTTATGAAATTTATAACTTAATACTAAATTATTTTTTATTTAATTACATAATTCAACAAAAATAAGTACATTGATGGATCGATATTTTCTTGATTTTATTATAAAATAATTCTATATTTAAATTAGTATTAATTTTATATTTCATTTTGTGAATTTGAGCATAAGTAATTTAGTAAAAATAACATACTGAAAACACAAAAAAACATATCTTATAGAATACCTATGATTTATTATTGTCGATAAATACATATGTGTCATCATCATATATATTTATCCGTGGTCAGCGTGCCTGACTATAAATTTGAATGTCCTGGGTTCGAATCCCGATTCGGGCGTAGATGTACTCTCTCTCTCCTGCATTTGTTCTTTCTTTAAATAAGTGGGCCGTGAATAGTTGCCTACCTTATAAATAGGCAGGCATCTATTCACAACCCATTTAATATGGCATGTGTGTACTGAGGAAGTCACACCAAATTACGGTTCAGTTGGAAAAGTGGAGCAGCGCACCCCATACTGCCACAGTCTTATAACTCTGACTCAAGACAACAAGAACTACAACAACAATAAATGCGTATAACATAATCTTAATAGTACATAGTTTTGTCTAACTTGATGAACACAAATTACATTCACCCTTTCAATAAAATTAATTACCTTAGGATTAGTAGTTCATAGATTTAGAATACATCAATTTCACACAAACTCGATTATATCACTTAGTAATATGATGATGAGTATTATGATTAGCTTCTTATTTCAATGGGAATTGGTTACAGGTAATATTAGGAAAATAAAAAATTCATATCATGAGTTATTGAAATAAAATTATAATATTATACCAATAATATATCATAGGTTGAATGGTGATTTCTTTTTATCATCGCACTACCCCAGGAAACATTTAACTTTTTATTAAACAATTATTATAGCGGTATATCATTGATTGAATGATGATTTCTTTCAACTATTGCATTACCTCATCAAACAGTTAAGTTCTTATTAAGCAGTTATTATAGTCGTATATCATGGATCGAATGATGATATTTTACATCATTGAATTATGTCCTCAAACAATTATTATAGCGGTATTATCATGGATTGAATGTTGATTTTTTTTCATTATTGAATTACTTAATGAAACAGTTAAATCCTTATTAAACATTTACTGTAGTGGTATATCATAGATTAAGTCATGATTTCTTTCCCCCATTGCATTACCTCATCAAATATATAAAGTTAAGTTCTTGTTAAACAATTATTATATTGGAATATCATGGATTGACGGATGATTTCAAAATTGTATTAACACATCAAATAGTATTGTTTAGATAATATTCACAATACTTTCTGAATATTCAACTTGTATAATGTACAACAAATAGTAAATATTTAACTGGTTATATTTTATTTATTTAGATGTAGTTTTTTATTTAATACTTTCGACATATTAGCAACAATGTTAAATGGATTTATTTTCTTTGTTACGTTTCTTAACTTTTTTTTTTTTACCATATATTTATTTTTAGTTTTTAAGCTGTTGTAAACTAATTTGTTTTCCAGTACAGTATTCCAGATATCTGTATGTTTTAGTATTAAAAAATAATTTTTCAATAGCAACTAAGAATATAATTAAAATTATATTATTGAAAATTCAATGTTTTAAAGAAAAAGCGTGTATCATTTCATAATTCTGTCTCTGAGCACAATTTCATTGATGTGAGCGCATTACTCTTGAATATATTTCAAATACTTTATTTAGGCATATATAATAAAGTATTAGGGTTTTTATACTTAAAAATATAATTTGTAAGTTTTCATTTTTTTGTAACAAATGTTTTAATATTAATAAATCAGGAAAAAAAATTTTGAAACTACAACATAGCTTATTCTTATTGAATATATGGTAATATTCTCTCTCTCTCTCACTCACTCACTCACACATGCTTACAAATTGGAAATATTTTAGGTTTTTATAGTACAGTATTTTTTTAATACAGATTTTTACAATACAATAGAATTAAAAATTCAATAAATTATTAAGATTATCATTTTTCAACCAAATGTCAGTGAGATATGTAATGAAAGATGTTAGTATCCTGAAAAAGAATTCAATCGAAATAAGTTTTGAATACTTTTTAAAACTCTACAGCCTGTTTTTGATAATATAATAGATGATATATACATTTTTTTATCCTTCTTATCAAAACATAGAATATTAAATTATTTTAAGTTAATCATATAACAATTATATTTAATATTCTATTAATTTTCCTGTGTGCCATTTATATTGACATACAAGATGTTTAATGTCCTCGTCGCAACCATGGAAGATGGGTGCTATTGCCTCATGAGGATGGAATTCTACCTGTTGGTCCGTAGAAGGTATTTTATTTCCCTTCTACCAAAGGTACTTTTACCTTTTTTCAAAGGTAACACCAATGGAGGCATTCCCCGATCCTCCATCTGGGCACGCGCCTTCTAGAGGATGAAGGCATCTATTATAGCAAGACTTCGTACAGGCTATTTTGAGGGTTTATTAAATTACTTTTTTCTTTTAATAGTAGTTTCAATACTATTATTAAAAGAAAAGTAATTAATAGATTTTCTATTATTTCATAATACATAGTGGTTACTGAAAAATTTAAATGAAAAGAAATAGTTTTTAGCGGTAACCATTATCATATAAAATTTTTGCCACCAGTTGTCATAGTTAATTTCGACAGCTCTATGAAGAGTTGATAGTTAATTATTTAGCACTCTAGTTTTCAGTTAATTATTTATCCACGGGGATGAACTGCAAGACAAGTTAGTCTTTAACTGAAATGCTTATGCTCAGATTTTCAATTTGAGCATGAATAGTTGTGTAGTTGTTTCTTACTCTACCTGGTTAGACAATGTACTAAACCAGATCCATGAGAACCTGAATTAACCAAAAATTCGAAAAATGCATTCTTTATCAAGTCCTAAGCACGAAAGTTAGGGGTTGCATTTCTTTCACACGGAGAATGTTTTGTTGTCTTGTTTCATTCAAAAGCATTTCAGATGTCTACTTACTAGGCTTGTTAATGTTGTCTGATGCTCACAACTACCCTTAAAAGTGACAACCCCACCTGACTGCTTTTGGAATTCATAGCTAGGTTTTGGTAGAATTAACTTTTGTGTGCAAAACCTGATTTTAGGGTGATTACAAGTTAAAATACTCAATAGTTATATCGGAGATAGTATTTACATGAATTTGTTTTTGGGAATTCCTCAAATGATTAAAAAGACATTACAAGCCAATGACAAAATTTTAAATAACAATTAACTTCTTTAAATCAACGTCTTTTACCCTTCACATTCAATTTTCGTCTTAAAGAACTTTTATTAGCTAATACTGTGATCTTTCATAAAATTTATTAAATGTTTTGAAAAAACATCAATGTTCTTTTAAAATAATTATTAAATGTTCTGGTATTACTTAAGCAGTTATTTATTATGAAATGTACATTGGACTTAAATTTAAATTTTGTCAGATTACCCCACAAGACAGCCTTAAGTTACTTAAAATCGGTGACATTTACCAATTTAATCGTCATTCGGGAAACATATATATAAAAAAAAAACGTGAATCAATTTTATATTGCTTGCAAATCACAGAAGCTGCATATTTTAAAAGCGTAACGCATTATTTTCCATAAAAAAGCCATTAAAGCAACCAACTGAAAAGTTATTTTGCGTAATGGAATTTGAACTCGAATATAAAAGGATTTTTAAATTATTCCTAGAGCGTTTGGACATATTTCAACGTATTTTCATTCTACTTGGGCATTGAATATAAAGAAAGTTAGAACAAAAGAACAGTATCATTCAATTCTTTGTATTATTTTAACAATAAATTCATAGAACTTTTCGAAAAACGTAAACATAGGAAATGTTATAAGGTCTTTTTAATAGAATTTATATATTCAAGCTATTCATCTTGCAAAAAGTCCTGTATTTTTTTTTTTTTGAAAAGTACATATATTGAGTCAACAACTTTAATATTAAAACTGTCCAGAATAAAAATTTAAGAAATAGACATTTTTTTTATCTCAGGCTTTTCGTATAACATATAATAACATAGGAGTTTGCCTATAATATTTTCCTTCTTATATTACTTCCGAAATTTTTTTAAAAACATTTTCAATTTTTTCTTAGAAGTTTTCTTTAATTTTGGATAAAGTATTAGTTTTTTAATGACAGGAAATTAATAACGTTTTGGGCAGTTTTACTTTGTATAGCAAAATTTTTTAAAAGTAAAATCTAAATTATGATAAAAAATGAGCAAATGATGAAATTTCCATAAAAGAAAGGATTGTGAAATTTTTAAAATGAAATAAATGTGTGTATAGAATTTCAAATCAAGATAATTTATAAAATAATTCATAAAATGCTAGATGATATAATAATTCTCAAATGAACTGAGCCTTTCAAAACTAAAAAAAAGAATATAACAATCAATTATAAACTGCACTACAGTTTAAAAATTTTACATTACTGTTAAATTTAAACATGCAAATGCGCTATATACATCACAACAAAAACATAATTATTTAAATTAGTTTAAAATGCAATTTATTTTCTCACTTTTATATAAAATTAATATTAATCAAAATTAATATTCAGTTAAAATGTTTTAATAGAAGAATTTACAAAAAAATCTTTATCACCGGTTTAAAAACTACATTATAGCTTTAAAGTGTTTGGTATTTTTTTTAATACAAAAAAGTACCTTATTTTCTTTTAAATGAGAGAAATAAATAAAGTATCAATTGACAATATGTAAAGGTAAAATACATAAAAGAATTATATTATTCAACGAAAAAAGGAAATGAATAAGTAAAATACTTGTCAAAAACCATATTTTTCATGTTGTGAATACTGTTACCAGAATTTTGCAAAATTATAACCCACCTTTAAAATTTATTGTTAAACTTATGAAAATTAATTTATGAAAATTAAAATTTCTAAATTAGTTTTCTCGATATCAGCAGTTTTCTTAATCTTTCTATGTTAATTAATGATCGCAATTTTAACAGAAGTTGTAGGAAAGTGTTCTAAATAGCTTTACTTAGTAATACTAAATTTAAATTTCGGAAACATTTTACTTAAAAAAATGAATAAATGAACATATAATCAATAAGAATTTCTGCAATTTTTTTTAAACAGCATTTAACATTTCTGTAATTTATATATTTGCAATGCAAATGAGAATCCCAGGTGTTTCATTCAGAATATGCTATTAAATAGTTATTTTCTGTCACTAGAAGGTATTTTTTCTAAATGAATCTTGGATAAAAAGGAGATCAATAATATTTTCTCTTAAGTGTTTTTCTTAACAATTTTCAAAACTGTTCTATTTATTTTTTATAAAATGATGTCGTAAAAAGTTTATTATTTATTTTATTTTTAAATTTTCTATACTTAATTTTTTTTATTGAAATAGTGAATAACTTAAGCAAACAATTTTATAAAAGAATTGTTAAGATACTTAAAGGATATTCTGTATAATATGAATAAAATAAAACAGATTTTAATTAAGATAACTTAATAAAAAACAACGACGATTTTTTACTTATAAATTTTTAAGATTACACGTATTAACTTTACAGAGTATTTTAAGTAATTGTAAAATTATTTTTGTTTGTTTACAAATTTATAAATTTATCTTTTTCAGTTTTTATTCTTTTAAATTAATTATAACTAACTAACGACCATTTTTCTATAATTTCGTTTTGACAATATTATAAGAACTAAAACATTTTTAAGATATAAATGGAATGGATCTTTGGACCTTTTTAATAATCTGAAGTGTAAGAAATGTAAAGTACTGAAAAGTATATGTAATTTGTTCACTTTCAATTTTAATAAGAATATCTGCGAATATAACCAATTTTTTCTACTTCATGTTACTTTCTCATGAGGTTGAATTCTTCTCTTTATATAATATTATGTTTTGATATTAAATGACAAAATGAGAAGCTGAATGTGAAATTTTAAAATAGGTTATGTTATAAGGAAATTACCCTCACACTATCAATCCTAATGTTCTGTTTTTCTGTAAATTGAATAAAAAATTTCTAACGGATAAGTGTTATCCAAAATGTTTTATCTTTAATTTAGTTCATTACAGAAATTTATATTGCACATGGAGTTAGGTGTAGAAACGGGTACTTCTTGGTTTGGTGAAAAACTTGACGGTAATTATTAACAAAAAATTTAGTTTCTGGTAACCCAGTTATCTTCAACTCTGCTATCCCTGGTTAATTACAAAGCTGTTATTCTATAAAAAATATGGAAATTGCCAATTAACTTAGTCACATTAATATATCAAAAGGTGTGATTAAATTAAATCATTTGTTATATGAGTGAAGTGTTGTGAAAAAACACCTAATTTTCTCTTAATTCAGTATTTGTTGCAGCCGCCATCTTATCACTCACATCTAGGTGCCTATCTTGACGACAAAAAAGAATGGGGGGGGGGGTTTGTAAACTTTTACTTGCAGATGTCTGAATCAAGATAGTCAAAAACAATGATTGCTAAAGATGATTTTTATAATGAATTTTAAAAAAATAACCTAAAATGTACCAATAATTTTAGAAAATAATAAATTTAATCAGTTGTAAAAGATTGTTAGGAATTGTCTTAGAAAGTGAACGTGTGAATGTTCTACATCAAAAACTATTTTTGGTAAATATTGTTGAAAATAAATAGACTTCAAATAAATTTTTTTAAATATTATAAATTTAAAAATTATTTTTAAAATGATTTGATGTATCAAATCAAACGTCCAGTCAGTATTTAGTAATGGTAACAAGGATGCAATAGGTAAAATATAATTATATTATGTATAAAATATGAATATGGAGAATTTTTATGTTTGGTAAAATTCTCAATTCTTCGAATGAATCAAGGTGTACAGATAAATCAATTAAATATTTTTTTGTTAAAATTTTTTTCATTAAAACAGACAATATTAGGTATCAATTCTATATGGCATAGGTAATATTTCAATTATAAATCATGTAATTCAGGTTTAAAAAGTTAAATTTTTAGAATTCAATTTGCAATGACTACCTGAAACTTTCACACGAATTATAAAAAGCATGTTTAAGAGATAATTAAAAAAATATGAAATTTTTACTTTTTATGTGGAAAAATTGCATACTTGAAAGGAAGAAAATTAAAAAAGGTAGTGGAAGGAAAAGGAAAAAATTTTAACCTTTTGATTTTAATATTTCCTATTTCTATAGAAAAGCTAAATGACCGTAGTATATTTATTTTCATAATTCGTAATATATATGATAAAAAAAATCTAAAATTATTGTTACATGCTATTATTAAATTTTAATTACACTACCTCATTTTATTATTATATTATATTTAATTTATGTGATTAAAATATATTGCTGTTAACCCTTCTTTGCATAATGGTAGAAATTTCCATCATAACCTATAATGCCCAAAAATTATATAAAAGAACAAGTTCACTTTAAGTTGATCGTGTTTGGATACCTTTTTAATGTCCATTGCATAAAAAGAAACATAGCTGTCAAAAATAAACAAGTGTCATTATCAACGAAACGAGCTTTAAGTTGTCTCATTCCGCTGTTTGTTGCAGTTGAAATAAACGTATGATTTCGTTTATAATTGTGTTTTATTATATTAGAGTTTCTATTGCTAAAAAATTGAAAAAGAGAGGTTTGTAACACGTGTTTCTGTTATTTTCCTCTTTTATTTCTATTTAGTACTAAGATAATGATCTAACTTTGGATGATGATGGAAATTTTTAGCATATTGTTTTTTGCTAAATTTATACTATAAATATATACTAAGATTTTTTTAACCATTTTTTTTTAATTTTGAACAAGAATTACATCAACTTGATTAATTTCACCAATAAAGAAAAAATCATGCAAAGAAGGGTTAATAATAAAATAAAAGATATCCAAGATAGAATCATATAACATCATCCAAATTGTTATTATATTTTTAGGCATACATTTTCTTATGAATTCATCAATTCATTTTTACTTTTTGAGGAAAAAGCATTTTTTTTTAAAATCTAAGCCTTACATTATTGAACATGTTTTTTTTTTAATTAGGCATTTTTAAATTTGAAAGAATAACGATTAAGTAAGTGAAACAAAAAAATGGTCATAATATGTTAAAAAATGGAGTGAAAAACTGAAAAAAATAAAAATATAAATTTATTAGATTTCATAAATGTTTTGTCATCAAGAAGAAATTCTTACGATAATTTTAATTTTTCTTTTAAATAACTATACAATTAATCTCAAATACATTTATTATTGACATATCCTTTTTTAACAGTTGTTTATAATTATGTGTACAAGCATTAATAACCTATAATCATCTAATTGAATTTTAAAATGAATTTTTAAAAAAAAATAAAATAAAAATAATTAAGCTAAATAATAATTTATTTTTAAATGTACTGTTAAGTTACCTTACCTGAACAATATAATATAAAAAGTAAATCTCATATCTTTTTACTAAAATTAATTTTAACAGTTTATTAATAATGAAAGCTACTAAATATAGCTTTTTATAAATTTTAAAATAAAATTTAAACATTAATTATTAAAATTATTAATTTTAAAATAAATTTTAAATATTATTAAATATTACTTATTAAAAATAATGTTAAAAATGAAATTTAAATATCACTAAATATTCATCAAAATTGTTTAATTAATAAAATTTTAGTCAAAAACACATGATTTATACTTAAATGATTATATATTGAAATTTTATTTTAAAATAGATTAAGAAATTTTCTTACATCTGATGAAATTTTATAAAAAAATTCATTAGAGGTTTTGAGAGTATGTTTTTCATTCACTATGCATTTCAGATAAATTTGAAATTCAAAATAAAAAATATTTCTATAATTAACCGAATAGAATACTTAAATATTTTTCAAACTCATTGATTATTTTATACTTTTATAAAATATATAGATGGAATGATTAAAAAAAAGAATACTTTTTTCATTAATTTATATCATTATGCTTTCCTTCTATTGTTATTAGAAATTTATGAAAGTAATAATTTTTACTGTTATTCAAAGATTTTCTTGAAACATATTCAAGGATTATGTTCGAAATAAGTTGTAAGTCTAAAATGCTATTGTAGAGCATTAAATCTCATATAAAGCTATAAAAATAAAGATGTGTAAACGTTTACATTAAACTTAATGGCAAACAATTTATAGAGTATCATTGATTTTGTATTTCTATATCATAAAACATTCCATATTTCGATTTTATAAAAACAATTTCATGCACATGGAAGTAATAATCATTGAAATAAAAGGGACATTTCTGTAAAAATAATTTATGAATTTACTAAAACGTTTTCGTATTGCATATCTATTTAACGATAATTTTGAGTGAAACATTTATCATTAAACTACAGAGGGTTAAATTAACGTAAATATACCCTTATTAGTGTATTTCAGTCTTTGCTTCTGTAGTCTTAGATTTATTGGCGAATTATAAACATAAATTATGTATTTTTTTTAATAAACTTGTTGATTCAATTTTCACTAAAGTTGAACGATAAAATCAATTCCATTTTGTTTGCCTAGAAAACATCTAATTACTATTTCTCTGATTACAAGCTAATATTATCATTCTTTTCTGATATTCTTTGGGAAAGGTATTCTCATACAATTCCTTTATGAACTTTATACGTTTTTTAAGACTATAAAATTGATGCGTGATATACATTAAGAAGACTGTAGCACCAATGTAAATGCCCATTTTTGATCCGTCTTTGAAGTTGAGGGCTGTTTACTGGAACAATGCTGATGGCTGGCTTTAATACTGATAATATGAATTCTGTTACCATTCATTCAAGGATGCCTCTTGGACTTGCTAATATTAGCCTCATACACTAAAAGGTCCAATATGTATATATCTCTGAAGTTTGTGTATCTATCGTAATGCACAGGTTAAAAAAAAACTCTGATTTTACTTGCGTAGATGCCAATCAAGGTAAAATCAACAAGACTGCATTCAAAGTTTTTTTTTTAGCATTTGGCAAAATATGTATGGATATTTAAATTTACTTCTTTTCTCGTGATTATTGGTGCAACTGAAATTAAAGCACCATATTTATTTGTTTTTCAGTAAAAGTTGTAAAAGGATCAATATATAATCATATCTTTAGTAAAAAGTTTTGTAAAAGTTGTTCAAATTACATGTAAAAATATATTTTATTTAGTATATAGGTGACTAAAATATAAGATCGAAGTTCAGTTAATAATTCTTATTTAAGCGTGACTATAAACATCATTTCAAAATTACAAATCCCATATTCTAATTACTTTTAGAAATTTTGGTTTTAAAGAATCAAAATTTTTAGGAATAACGAACAATCAAATACTATTTATAAGCTCTATTAAAGAAATTTGAGCTTGTAAACTAAATTTTAAGAAATGAAAGAAATATTTTTGTCATTTTCTATAATTCATCTTGAAAACAAACTAAATAAAATAACCTTCTATTTTTAAAAATTTAATTTTTAAAAATAGAAGGTTATTTTAATAAGGATGAAGATGGTTTAAAAAGATAGATTTAAAAATTTAGCAAGAACTAACTAACCACAACATATTAAAGCAAAAAATAATTATCGTTTTAATTTCATTTGCTCCAGCATAAATGCATGATATATATCTTGTATGATATATATTCTTCCAGATATCTATCGATAATATGTCAGACATGATGTATCGAAAAGGTGTAATGTACTTAAAAATTCACTCGTATTTAATAAGGTATTTAATATCAACATATTTTCAGTACTGATTATCTTACTCGGAAGACAATCACATTTCTGTGGGGACTGATGAAAGTTTCTGGTTAAGAAAAGAAAGGAAAACCAATAACCGATGTCTTGCGGCAGCAACCCAATGGAACCAATGAGAAAATTCGATTACCATACCGTCATGTGGCGCTCCAAAAGCAAATGTATCGACCGTAAAGAGTGGTAACAGTTTCAAAGTTTGGGTGACTATCTTAAAAGTGAAGTTTGTTTTTTCTTTTTGATGCACAAGAAGGAAGATGTTTATCCATATTTCACTATTTCAGGGGTAAACTAGAAGATTAAATAATATTTTGAAACTTTATTTTGGAGTTTGGTAGAAAAATATTTGTTAATTAAGGTTAGATTTTTATTTACTAAATATGTTTTTAATATAAACAATAACTTCTGGTATATATTCATTTGAAAAATTTGTTCAGTATTTTTCGCGTTACATTTTTTCTTCATAATTTATTTTATCTCCGTTTTAAATTAATTATAAATTTACAAACTATTTTCCCTGCAAGTTTAAAGTTCCATGATAAATAATATCTTCGAAGAATATTAAGGGTTCTTTTCTTTTATAAGAAAATCATCATTCGCATATTAATTCTGTCTTTCTTTTTGGGTGACTAAATATTGGAAATTTCCCCATGTTGCTTTTATACTAATTACACTATAAATATAAAATAAATAATGCAAAAAGTGTTTGTTTACTTATATTTATACAGACGTGTTCATATTATTAGACTCAAAGGGCATTTTTATAGTTTTAACCTTTTCACAACTGTAGAAAATAATAAATTGCAATTTTATAAAGGAAGTCTAATATTTTATAAATATTCCTTCATTCTTAACGGACCTTTTAACTCTGTCATACTTTTTAAAAGAATTTCTCTCACAAGTTTCTTTTTTTTTTCTACAATATGATGCCATATTTTGATGAGCTCTTCAATTGAAGATTGCTTTCTTGTTATCTTTTGTTTTTTAAGTATTTTTTTTTTGACAATAACTCATAAATTTTCTACGGCTTTCATATTTGGGTTATTCCACGGCTATTGCAATACTTAAATCTTTTTTTCTTAAAAAACTTTTTTAGAGCTGTGTCAGGCTGTACTTTCATGTATGAAAAACGAAATACCATTTGATACCAATCCTTTACTTGGGGTATGACACGAGCTTCGAGAAGTTTTATAAAAAATTAGTACGGCCTCAAAGTTTCTTCTATGATGTACAGACAAGCTGGATCATATACAGAAAACACACTCTACATCATTTTTTATGTTAATGTTACACAATCTGCGCTACACGCGCAAGTTTGAATTTCTCTTGTATTCTTTAACTGATATATTGACTACATTCATTAGAAATTTGAAACACGGATTCATCACTGGAAATTTAATAAACCCAACAGGAGTTTAATAAAAACTTTTAATAAAGTAGTTAAAACAAAACAAAAAGTTCAAGCTCAACTCAAGTTTTTATTTAAAAGTAATTTTAACAAAAGTAAAAGTATTAAAAGAGATTAGTTTTTGTTTACTTTTCCCCATTCATTTTCTGATGTATTTTCAACACTTTTAGCCCAAAATATTCGAAGTTTAGACATTTTTGGCGTAATTTTGGATTTTTTCCGACATGGTCTGGCAGGTAATCCTACTTGAGCCAAAATTGTTCTTATTGAACTTGAGCCCATCTTACTTCATTCGATCACTCAATTGTTCTGATGTAAAACATATGTTTCCGAGAGAAAAATTTGTCAATTTTCTCTTACTTCCTGCTGTTAAAATTGGTTTTATATCACATTTTCCTACTCTATTTTGAGAATAAACCCCTTTTTCTTGAAAAGAAATTTTAATTCTCCTCATTGATTATAAAGTTATATTCATTTTTATAGTAACTTCAAGTTGATTATAATTCGTTTCAGTTAATAAAAGTTTACTTTGAGTCACTTTTGCTATAGACAAATCTTTTTTCTTCCCCATAACAAAAAAATAACAAATGATTCGTTTTTAAATAATATCATTGATAAATTCTTAAATTAATAATATATTCTGCACAATACAACTGCGTTGGTAACAATTAACACAAACTTAATAAATATCAACTAGTACTTTAGAATTAAATCCAAAAATAATATAAAATGAAGATTAGTAATTTGTAATAATTGCATGAAGAATAAAAGATTTACAAAAGTTCTTTGCAGGTTGTGATTATGGTTGAGATATTGTGTTTCCAACTTTCAAAATAAAATGTAATTGATAATGAATATGTCACAAATAAGGAAATTTCACTGGTTTAATAAAAAGATCAAATTTATATTTTTGTGATTAATGAAAAATATTTTATTACATAAGTAATGAGGAATTTTAAAAAATTATGTGCTTGAATCAAATAATGTGAAGACATCTGTATAATTACTATGCCTGTGTAAATACTTAAATGAAACTTAATTAATATTTAGTATAAATGAGTGAATTTATTTTATGTTGTTATGGACAAATGTTAGGAAAAGTTGGGTGTAATATTCTTTCCAATATTTGTGCTGATACTTATATATCTTTTGTTGGTATCTGAAATCATATTGATACATTTATCATAATCGGTAATAATGTAAAATAATCACATGGGTTGATATAAATTAAAAAATTATATATATATTTTTCTGGAAATCAATTCATATCAATGGCTAAATAGTTTGTCCTTTTTATTTTATTAAGCTATACATAGTATATGTTTTTTAAATAACAAAAAACACAAATTTTTAAATAAACCCTGATTTATTTGAATCAGCTGCATTTGAAAAATTCAAAATTAAATTTGTTTTAGAAACAATGCTTATAAACAAAAGCTATAATCTGTCAGTCAAATTCTTGTTCAAGATTCAACTCAAAAAATGCTGCATGGGATTTAAATCAGGATGTTGATATCCAACTAATTTAAATTTATGCTTTCTTCTGAAATTTCATTAACAGCGTTTCTAATTAAATTATACCTGGTTAAACGCTACTCATGTAAAATTGCTTACTGTAAAATTATTTATGGCACAAGGAAATAATATTAAACGTTATAACAAAAAGAACAGAAATATTAAATGGTAATTAATTAATACAATATTTAAAAATTGAGCGAAATTTACACAACTTGCTTGTGGTTTTCTCATTTTTTTAAAATTGTTTTTTATGCATACTCTTTGGTAGCAGCTAAAATTGATATCAGATTCATCTTCTTTTTGTAATTCCACAATGTAAATGCTTTTAAAAACGACGATAATTACCAAACTTTTTCGCTTTTTGAAATTACTTGTATTTATTGAATTATGAGCTTACACTTTTTCCAACATAACACTGATCAGATATGTATTTGAAGATGGATGAAAGGAATCCTGACTTCAATAATTAATGACTTTGTAACGAAAAGGATTCTTCAAGCATTCAACATCTTATACGATTTCTACTTGGCTGATCTGTAAGTGAGAATTTATTTCTTGGTGCAAAACAGAGTTATACTAACTAGTAGAGATAAATAAATTCTAAACATCGTTATTTTTAAAATAGCAATTTTCACAAAAAAAGAGTATGTATAGTTTTTTTTATTAGACACTTTGGCTGGTGAAAACCAAAGGGCTTGATCTGCTATTTTTTGAAAATTTATTTGCGTCACAAAATGAAACGCTTAATTTATTTTAA
Source organism: Latrodectus geometricus (assembly GCA_026290005.1). NCBI lineage: Eukaryota > Metazoa > Arthropoda > Arachnida > Araneae > Theridiidae > Latrodectus > Latrodectus geometricus. Next base: position 4,502 of record JAPDSC010050863.1, on the reverse strand, counting down.
AGTCAATATTTCAATTGATTTATAAAAATTAAAGTTCGAAAAAATATTAATTGATTGAATAGGTTAAAAAAATTGTATGGAATTTAAAATGTCATGATTCATTTTATTATAATCAAAATAAATCAATCTCTAAGACTATTTAATTATTTGTTATGAATGAAAATAGGGATCTTTAATAGTGTTAATTTTCCAAAAGTTTGCAATCAGCAAGCAAACATAAACAGAGAAATCAAAAATGTATAAAAATTAAAATTACATAGAATGCATTAATAGCAGATCGTGTATAAAAATTACAAAAAATTAGAATAATGTATTCATAGAAAAAATTTAACTCGGTATTATTAATGGAATGTAGTTTTATATACATAATCCTATAAATTTTTTTAAATGTTTTATGAAGAGATAAAGGAATAAGTACTATTGGGTTTCAAAAGTTTTTTACGAAGCCAGAGATAATATTTTAGCACAAAATTCAATGAAATAATATAAATATAAGCTTTTATTTATATTAAATATTAAAGAAAATTTAATTTTTTCATGAATTTATTTAAGTATGTGCTTAAATGTAAGCGGAAAATAAATAGAAAGCATGAATTTTTGACACGAGGTCATAATTCAGTTACATTACTGACTGAAAGAGACAGTTACGGTTCTTAAATAATAATACTTATTAAACATAAAATATTTTTCTCAAATTGGATTAACAAACAATAAAATGTTAAACTGACCAAAAAAGTACTCTCACAACATCCTAACATTTCTTTGAAAGGTTTTTCTAGTTATTTAACATAAACGGCAATTATACGCATTAAATTTCAATTGAAATTATTCCTTCAATTGAATTATATGGGAAAACAGCCTATCTAAACTGAATTACATAATGCAAAATAATTTCGTTTAATGATTTATTACAAAGAATAATCTATATGACATTCTTCCTAGTCAAATAACTAATGATTGAATAATGAAAGAAAAATCTCTTAAACTACGAGAAAAATAGCTTTGGCGATAAAAATGATCCAGAATGATGATTCAGGAAAAGTATTCATCGAAAATTAAGTGACATCTTATGAAGCGATGAATGATTATTGTCTATTATAAGTTGTCTCTACTGACAAAGAGGTTGTGTTCAAATATAAATTGATTTCAGAGGGATATTTATTGAAAAGAAATGATGGAATTAAATCCAATTAATAAAAATATTCTATTTCTTTTTAAAATAATAATGATAATTTTTATTATTAGTTTAATATATTATTTCAATTATCTTATCTAAAAATTTTTTACATAATTATGATTGATTTTAAATTATCCTAACGAAAATATTGTTTAAAAAGTGTTAAACAACGGTGATAAAATTTGATTTTAAGATTTACAAAAATAATGCTTTAAAAGAATTTGTACATATATAAGTAATTTTAAATAAGGATATTTAAACTTCATTTGCTAAATTATTGTGATTCCGTTAATACCAATGATTCGCTTTCGCATAAATATTGTCATATATTGTACTATAGGACATTTATTCAGAAAGTAAAATGTATACTTTTATTCCTACAATTTGGAGGAGAATTATAAACTATTAATGAAATTGTGTGTTTGTGTGTGTCTTCAAAGCCATTATTGAAGCACTTTTACTGCCATCAGAAAAGAGCTAGATTATACAATTTCTGAAATTGATAGTTCAAAATATGGATCTGTACAAAAATAATAACGCTATGCGCAAAAGTCGCTGTGTAGATGTTTTTAGTGACAACTCACAGAAAACAGCTAAAGAAACAGTAACTATTAATCGAAAAAATTTATCTTGAAGGCATGAATAATTTTCCATTATATTTAAAATGTTTGTAAAGGATAAAAAGTTAAAAACTATATCACCTCTGCCGGTGAAATGGAAAAGTACCATGATATGTTTTAAAAGTTCAAAACGCTTAAAGTCTAATTAAATGTAACTAATAATTTATATGAATGTGACTTATGAAGAGTCTTTGCATTTTCATTAAACTTCGCATTAGAGAACATTATTTTTATTTAATTAGTAAAGGCAAAAAACTAAAAAAAATAAGGTATATTACATCCTTCAGAAGTTTGTGTCACAACATATTATTAGTTACAAATATTTTTTTTAGAAACTTTTACTTCATATCTTTTTTTTTATGAGTTTCCTCTATAAATCAAATTTTGAAACACGTGTAAAATTACCTTGAGAGTAAACGTACATAGTATGTTCTATAAGGAAGTTTATCGAATATATACTGTGTCAATTTCTACAAGTTTTGAGATTTCATGACCGATTTATAAATCAATAAATTTTGTAATAAAAAATCACAAAACAAATTCTGTATTATATAATATTTTGCACAAATTTAATTTATCTGAATTATTTGTTTTGCGCTATGAATTGAAATTATATGTCAATTGACATACCTGTGTTAAGCAAATGGCAATAAAATATATTTGAATTAATGAAACTATTTTTATTTTTAAATCATTGATACAATTATTAAGATAAAATACGTGAAATACATAATATTACGAGTAATAGTTTTGATTATTTAAATTAACTGATATATAAATAACACTTCAGGGCATAGATATTGTTGTATTAGTATACTTTCATGTATGTCAATGAAATTGGGCACTATAAGTTAGGTGGAAGGAGCTATATGGGAATCATCGTAATTTAGAAGCAAGAACCAGGCTAAAGAATGCCAAAATTTGATCTGCCCAAGAGGTATCATTTCACTTGGAGAACATAGCGACCCACGACCTACTTAACGTGCCCCAGCTGACATTAGACAGATCTTAAATTCAATCGGGATTGTGCTTTCCGATAATTAGATATTCCGATCGTGAGGACGACGCCCTAAACAATTAAGCCATCACGGCCTCAGCTTAGATATTATATAAAATTGCTACCAAAAATTGATACATTATATCTCAAATATATAAATATCTATATTTGTATCTATCTATCTATCTATATATATTTAATGATGATATGCCCATCAAAGTAAGTTTTAAGGATAACTGTGAGTCTTATATCATTTAAATTTAAATAAATTTATTTTTATATATCAATAAAAAAGTAACATAGGTATATGTATTCTATTATAAAAGGAGGTGTTTTGAGTACCTTGCTAAGCTTTATTGTTATGTTTTTTTGAAAGAGTGTTTTTCTCACATAAGAAAAACCTCAAAAAAACGTGAATCCACATTCTTCAAAATATCTCTGGCGAAGTGTTATACATACTTCTTTAGAAAGCATTCTTTTCCTTCAGAATTCCTTTTGCGTCTTTTGGCTCACGCAGTTCAGGATTAGGAGGAAAACGCAATAAACGCACAGCTTTTACAAAACATATGAAAAGAGTTTATGATATTTTTTTTGGAGATGTGAAAATGTGGGTGTTTTTCACTGAATCTAAATCTGCAGTTTAGGCACCAACTTAGAATATATCAGAATTTTCCGGAAGCTATTGAAATCTATTACCTGAAATATATATATATATATAATGAAATTCCAGTAAAAAAATGCCAACAGAGTTTAAAAACCATAACAATTTTTTAAATTCCTGGATCTTAAATAATTAGTTAGAAAATTCTTTAAATACATAAAAATGATGAATTACTTGGATAGTTATTATTTCAATGTCCTTAAATATTAGCAACTTATAAAAATATAATAAAAAAGAAATATCGAGGGAAAATATGATTTTATACAGTTAAATTATGTAGTCTCTCAGCTTGCTTACAATGTATATATATATATATATATATATATATATATATATATATATATATATATATATATATATATATATAAGGAAATATAATAAGAATCCTATGAATAAAAAATATTACTTATTAATTTTTTCTTTTAATTCAGATTTGCATAATAAATGTTTTGAAAAATAGAGAGTTGAATATTTTTTTCAATTCAAGTTATTTTAATTGGAAAAACTAAAATCTAAAAATTATATATTTATTAATTTAATAAGTAATTATAACATTTTTGACACAAAAAGTGAGTATTTTTATATAAATTTAATATGATTAATAAAGTGATAAATTTATTTAAAAAATTAATTAATTCACGGCTAAATTTAAATATTTGATAAATTATTTTGTTTGTTCAAAATTTAATTCCTGGAGCTTATCTTTTATAACATATTTTAAGATGTTTTATATTTTTAGTTAATTAAATTTATTTTAATTTAAAAAA
>JAPDSC010050852.1:0-26831 GCA_026290005.1 Latrodectus geometricus | reverse complement strand
TGTATCAATGAATTCAGTTATTTCTTTATATAAACCTTAGATGGGAATTAAAAATATGATATAAATTTATGGAATAAGAAATAATTTTACGAAAAGGACATAATTTAAATTTTACATTTGAATTATTTAGCAAAAATGACTTCATTTAAATTTTTCCTTTTTTACACTTGAAGGCTAGTTTGACTACGAACTTCGATTTAAAATCCATACAGAAACAATTATTTCCAAGGTAAAAATTGAAATCCAGATTCTATAGAACTGCAGGCTAAGGCACTAATTATCCAAGTTGAAGCGCCTTTTGCCTAATATTCCTTGGATTTACATCAACGGTTATAAGTAACAAAAATGTTTGCTTCAACCCATCAGAAACACCAAATCAGTATTTTGTACTTTATAATATAAAGTTTTAATATCACGTATTTTTAAAACCAAATTGTGTTTTGACAAAATTCCACTTTAGTCTTTCGTTTCGTGAAGTGCGACACTCTGCTTCATCTGATATAGATAGGACCAAAAATGCTACTTGTTTTGATTTTCGATTCCTCTGAATAAGAATTTTAAGGAAAATGTAGTTTATAGTTAGGAATTAATCCCTTGTTGCCACCTTATTTATTTCTCACGACATTGTTTTTGACAGCTGTTTTTACAGAAAGCTACTCTCAGCTATATTTAATAAAGAATCATGTGTGTGTGTGTGAAATGGTTATTATAAATTTAGATCGTCGTCCTATAACCAATACGATCCTTTGAAATAGCCATAATATATAATTTGAAAGATAACTTGGAACGTTAAATTTGGTCATACTTTAAATATACCAATTTATTTTTTGTCATGATTCTAAATGTCTCAAGATAATAAAAGACACTCTCTACTAATTTTAAAAAAAAGGTTTTGATACCGTTTTAATACCATAGGTAGCTTAAAAAATTTAAAGTTTAAGATAATTTGTAAGTTTTTCAACAATTTATTCTTTTAAGTGAAAATTTGTATCCTTATTCATGTTACTATATCTTAACTCTTAATTTAATTTTTATAATATTTTGCTTTTGTAATCATAGTTATTAAAAGACAGAAAAAATGATAATGTGAGCAATTATTTGTTTATAAATATTTCTTTAAAAATTTAGTTTAAAATTATCCCTTCCAAAAATGTGAGATGATTTTGAAGCATAATTATAAAAAAATTTTGATAACGTAAAAATTTAATTATATATGTGTAAAATTAATATATTGTTAACTTAATGTACAATTAATTTACCTTTTTGTTCTTTCGTAAACAATTTTATGTTTGCTTTTATTCTCCAACGTCATGCATCTTGGACTCGTGATGTGTTATCAAACATTTTCGCAAAATTCTTAAAATATTATTTTGGCGTATTTTCTTATGAGCAGTTTTCTTTTTAATGAAAATTAAAAAACATAAAATTTAGCAGCAAGTCATATTTATATTACAACTTTCTACTAAACATTCTGAGGTATTTAGTGTAAGTGGAAAATCACGAGTCTTATCTGCCGAACACTACTAAACATTCTGCTATCCATAATATTTTAGTGAGAACTTACTTTTAGGAATTTTAAGCATCTCTTCGAACTCTTGCGAAGAAGCATTAATGATCAGTAGGTAGGCGAACATTGTGTGCAATGCTAGTAAGACTGAGATAGCTGTCTTGAGTCCAGAATCTGGTAGAGAATTAATCACATCAGGTTTCAAGCTATCACCGTACACACTGTACCCTAAGACTGCTACAGGAAGATACAGAAGCAACAGAACTACAATGAAAAAGAAAGACTATTTTTAACAAAACAATTTAAATGGCATTAAAATATCATAAATCAAATAAAAAAATTTAAATCTCAAAATGTTTATGTTAAAATTATGTTACCTTATATTTATTTCGGCTGTAAACTTAATAATAAAAACTTTTTAATTCTAATGAGATTTTGATTAAATTTAACTTAAAATTATGCAAAGAAATACCGTTATACTTTGAAAATATCTAAATCAATAATATTATGTTAACTATAAATTAATTTGAAGTTAAATTTAGAGATTTAACTTTTGAAGAATTACTCTTTTATCGACATTGTATGTAATGAATTCCTTTTTTGTGATTCCCTTTATTGTAAAATGTATAACTCTTAAAAAAGCTCTTATAAGAAAAAATGGAGAATTTGAAGATTTACTCTTTTATCGACGTTGTTTGTAATGAATTCCTTTTTGGTGAGTCCCGTCATAGTAAAATTGATAACACTTAAAAATGTTCATATAAGGAAAAACGGAATTTACATGACTCACTTTATCATGTTATATTAATTTTGTAAAGTTGACTTATAAGAAACTTAAGATATATTTATTTTCCAAAGTAACTCTTATAAAAAAGAATAACATTTTTTGGAAAATTTTTAAGTTTAGATTTAAAAATTTCCAATGAAAAATTCGTTGGTAAAATTTTATAAAGGAAAAGAATACAAAGTTTTATTAGTAATAAAAATTGTACTTCATACTTTAAGGATTGAAACATTAGGCAAATTATCGATGAGGTTTACTTTTCAGTTTAAAACATAGATGATGAAAATATTTAAATAGAAAATATTGAAATAATCAGCTAGTATCAAAACGATTTTATAAGAATTATGCTAAATTATTTATAAAAAAGCTAAAAGATAATTTATGCACATCAGTTCAAGAAACTTACTTATACCTAATATTAGTTTGGGGAAAAAGAAATCCATTATTTTTACGTGAACTTTTTGTAACTTCTTTCAGATTCGCTTTGTAAAAAGGCTTAAAACAGTTTTCATGTAGATTTTTAGGTCTTGTGCGAAGCTACGACTGCTGAGATGCGGTTAACTTCGATCATTTTTGATATTTTATAAACATTTTTGACGATGCTGTATCCACATGCGAGGTGCATCTCTAACATCAAAAATACCCGAACGGAATCGACGAAACCAAAATTGTACGTAACTGGTTGTTACAGTCTTATATAGGACGATAAACACCTTTCACAATTGTAGCCACCCGGCTATCTTTTTCGCCGTTACAAGAGAAAAACGAAAATGCATCGAATTTTCTGTTTCTTGTCTTCCATTTTTAAAACCTCGCAACTGAATTAATCAAACAAAAAACCGCAAGAGGATATTTTAGTGTCAAATGTCACCTTTCCAACGAGCATAAATCTGAAATTGTTTGATAGATACCTCAAGAGATATCGACCACTACAGACGTCTACCGAAAAAATAATGGATTACTTTTTCCCCAAACTAATATTAACAAATAATATAGCAATAGAATAATTGAAATATCATGACTTTCTAAGAGAATATTTTTAATTTTTAAAAGATATATTTTCTTGAAGTTTATAAAATATAATTTGCTATTTAGTGCATATATTTAGATTTATAAGCTATAATTCAATAAAAAAATTAATAAAGAGAAATAAATTCTTACTGCCAAAGCCAGTAGTGGCGGCTTTTGGAAACTGAGATTTGTCTTCCATATCATTCTGGAAAGTTGGAAACGAAGCTGCCCCTCCAAAAGAAAAGAAAATCGTCCCAAAGGATAAAAAGAAAGATAAAACCGAGGGAGGTGAATAGCTTGGAACAATGGTGGTTTCCTTAGCATTCTTTATAATAGAGACGATCAGCAAAATGCACGCAGTAACAGTACACCCTACTGCTAATACAGCTGCTGGCCTTGAAGCAAATTTTAAATATAAATTTATTAAATAAACTTTAACATTTACATAAATAGAATTAATTTTCTTTTGTATAATCCAGCTATGAAATAAATATATACAGTATTTCTGAATTAGTATACCCTTAAATCAAAAATATTAATTAAAGTATTTTTGATATTCTTTCAGTTTTTTGTGGCTGGTGATAAATACTCGACAAGTACTTTTGTAACTTCAGGAAGTGGAAAGCATGTTTGATTTCATATTTTCAGTAAAAATGTGGTTGAAGAAGATATTAAGGGCTTAACAACAAGTTAAGTAAGAATAAAAAGACTCAATCTATATCATAGAAAACTCAAAATAATTCATAACCATAGCAAATAATTTAAGACCAAATAAAATATTTGTATACTTTTAATACAAAATTGCTGTTTTATTCATAGTATTATAAGTGTTGATAGGCTGCGGTGGCCTGGTTGGTTAAGGCGTCGTATTCGTTACCGAAAGATGGTGAGTTCGAATCCAGGCTTAGCCGAAGATCCACCGTGTTCACTAATGGTGAATGGGGCAAGTAAAATATGTCGGGTCGCAATGCCTTCCATGTTCCCATTACAAATTAATACCTTTGGGGGTGGTTGGAGCTTTGGGTTTTCACTGGTATCAATTTCTAAATTGGAATATTCTGATGGTGCTGCCATCTATGATCCAAAAGTCGTACTTCCACCTTTGTATGAGAATGCTCTATTCAAAAACGGAAGACGCTCTCTCTCTGACTTCATAAGTCTAGTTTCGAACGGGAGAGCTTTTCTTTGCCAAGTGTCATCAGAAACAACAACATAGGTGCTCATTAAAATATTTAAAAAAATTATGCATATTTTCTGGTGGTGGATGCATATTTGTTCGAAAACATATACAAAGTTTAACCAAGTTTAAAGACACTTACAAATACTTCAAAAAGTAATTAAAACACAATGTAACAGGTAAATATAATTGATAAAATTAGAAGAATCATTGATAATTTACTACACATTCAAAAATAAAGGAGTAAGCTTATGATAATTTAGTAAAACTATACTAACCATGTACTTCAAATCATATAAAGGATCATGTTTAATAATAAGAATGTTTTAAAATATGCTCAAAAAACAGCCCATTTCAGTGAAAATAGTTAATGGTAAAAAAATCCCTATAAATATAATATATTTACATTTCGCAATTCATATTCCGATCGCAGCAAAAACCAATAAAAGATAATTTAAGTTTTACTATTCAAATTAAATATCTTTAAATTTTTGTATAGATGAAAGAGAAAAATGATTCTACATAATTTTTAACCCTACATAAAAATAACATTTATTTTTCTACTTTCCCGTTTGTTAGTGACTGTGAACCTCTGAGATCCAGTGCCGAATAGTATTCTTGAATCTGACTATTCCATATTCTGTAAACATTCAGGAGATCTTGACTAACGTTACATTCAAAATTGTGATACGATAAACCATCGTCCCATTAAGCTACAATTAGGTTTATATCAAAAGCAAAAATATTATTGTGTCCAATCCTTCAGGATGTAGCTGCAGCTAGATCATATCCATGAGACCATTAACCCTAGAAAAGTCCAGCACCAGAAGTAGACTCGCATGGACATCTTTCAAAGCTAACCCCAAACAATGGAAGATATGTTCAGGGGAAGTCAGCAATTGGTGACACTTGGAATAAGTTTGGAAAACCTTTCAGCCAGATTCGCAGGTCATGCATTTCAAATGTCCGCTAAATAATCTGGACACAGCCATTTGATCAATTCTGTCACCGTCAAAATAGTTCAAAACGTGCTATTAAAAATACCTCTTCCCAACAGACGGCATTACAACAATGTTTCACCAGATTACAACATTCAAATGTAATTTATGTATGAGACACTTACTGCACAGTTTCTTCCCTCAAACACCTTGTACAGTCGCTATCACCCCCTATTTTATAAAAATACTTTGCAAAGCTAATCTTACATATTACAGTACCTTTTACGCGTCGTGTAAATTTTATGGACGTAGCAATGTCGATAATCATTGAGTTACGAACGAAAACTTATTGTAATTCTCACACATATGCATGGCATGCCTTAATATGTATGGATAGAAGGAAATTATTTCAAGGACGTATTAATTTTTCATCAATTATTTAATGAATTTCTTTCATTAATTATATAATATTTTATTTCATTTAGCCAAATTTTTAAAACTAACGTTAAATGTGGTAAAAACATTACAGGCTATAAGCATTTACTATATTTTGTATTTTTGTAATAACTCAAATATCTTTTAAAAATAGATAATACAAGTTCAATTTTTAAACTGTCTTAGAAAAAAGAGATTTTTTAAAATACCAAATGTGGCATGAGTTGAGATAAGTTTACAGCGTACAGAGTCACTTGAATAAATGGAAAATATTTACGATAATGTACATGATTTGAGATAGGCTTACAATAAATATAATAATAGTCACTTGTTTTAATGAAAATTATTTACCATGATGCTCCATTTTCTCGAAATGATTTTAATCACTCAGTTGGAATGTTCAAATCTTTGCTCATGTCTTTAATTCGAAAATCATTATACATAAAAAGAATTGCTTTAATTTTAATATATGCATGATCTAAGTCAAATCATGCATGATGCCAAAAATGACTTTTACGCTCTGTTAATTCCACTTTCTGTTCAGTAGATATAAATTATTTAACCAACAACTAAATTCTTATTTTCAGGAGTATCAACAAATCTTGCACTACGTTGAGTGATATCATAAGGGAAAAGAAATCAGTACTCTTGAATCACGATAATTACGTCGTACTCTTCGCCAACAACACCACATTTCCCTTAAAATCTGGCTGCACTTAAATACTAACTCACTCGAGATAGCAATCTTCTACAATTTTACCTCTTTTTATAAACTTCATGCATTGAAGCCAATTTAAAAAAAAAATTAATCACTTAAATTTTTTTTATTTTTAATTCTTGTTAATTTTCCTTTTTGAATGATAATTCATTTAATAAAGATGAAATCATATATAACTGAGCACGGAAACCATTATTTTTCCATTTTTCCATTTCGAAATATTTTTCATGCTCGATGAAAATAGTCTGTTCTGTAATTAAATACACTCAGATTTTAATTTCAAAGAGGATTGCGGTTCACTAGTGGAAAGATGTCGTTTCAAATATTATCTAATCGATTAAATAAATTGTGTATGAGTAAGTATTTTAGAGTGACAAGTGCGATTAGGAATACAATGTAAGCATGAAAGATTTAAATTTCAAAGCCTCTTACTAAGTTAAACCATAAAAATATTAATTTAATAGGAATGAAATTTACCTCACCAAAAGTCTTCTGGTGTTCCAAGCCACATCAAAGGACACAAGACAGCAGCTACGATGATAATCCAATAGCAAAATGATATTCCCCACTTAGATGCCAAAGTAGAGATGAGCTCTGAAGATAGTAGAAGGAAAACTATGGAAACCCCTAGAAGGTTGATTTCCAGACAAATAGTTACAAAGTACCTATCAAATATAATCACCATTCCTTTGAAAACTGTTTTGTTAGAAAATATTTTACATTGTATAAAAAAAGGTAAAATTATAAATATTCGTAAATTCGAATCTTTGAAAGTTCTCGAATTATAAAAAACAATTGAATCTTAAATAATTCGAATATTTTACATAAGAGAAATAGGAACAGAAAATTAAGTAATATTCACTTGATAAAACTAGTAGATTGAAAAAGAATTTAAGACTAATAAAATGAAAATAAAAATTGTATAATTTATGGGTTACATAAATAAGGAGAAAATAAATGAAATTTAAATTCCAAAAGATGAGTACTTTTTATATGCAAATTTAAGAATAAATGTTTCCAATACTAAAATATTACTTTAGTACAAATTATACTTTTAGAAAACAGGAACAATACGATTAATCGATTTGAAGGTCTTAGAAAAATAATATATAATTATAAAGCTTTTTTGCTCTTTATTTGAATGATGGAAATAAGATTATGCTGTGAAATTGCATAAATTTATAAATTTTTTACTTCTGGTTATTCAAAATTAAACTAAAATGTTACACATCTAAAATTAGTCCCATTTATTAAAATACTGTTTATTGAACTGGATATATTTTTGATATATATGAGGAAAACGGTGGTACCATTTTCAACAGTAAATGGCCGACAGCAAATATGACTGTGTAAACCTTTATTAATGGTAATTAACAGTGAATACTAAATTTGTACTTTTATTGTTTATATATTAGATTTCCATTATAAAGGCTTATATGAAAAAAAGTCCTATTTGAGTAAAATCCTTATTATCAGTTTATAAATGGAATTTTTTATAAATATGTCAGAAAAATGACTGTGGCATAAACTAAATTTTTTCATTTAGATATTGGTGCTCTTCTAAAAAACGTTGACTACCCCTGTAATATGATGATATCGACTCATTAACAGTCAATCAAAGTTGAAATGTGCAATAAATTAAATTACATAAATTGTCATTAATAATAGAAGGGAAGATAAAATTAAATAACCTCATTTTCATTCCAGCTGCTCTGTATGCTATAGCAGGATATGGATATCTGTTTTTAGTTCTATATTCCTCATAACGTTCTTCAAGGATGGACCAGCATCGACCTAAGCAAATTCCTGCATAGGTTGCGTTTACACAACAAAATATTAGAAGAACGACGCCTCCCCATCCTGTAAGTGGAGAAATAAAGATGACAATAACTTGATAAACTAAATAACAAGGATTATTTAAATAGTAAAATATTAAATTCATTTTCAAACTAATATCCGTATGTTACCTTAAAATACGAAAAATTTAAAATATGAAGTAAAAGATGGCATAATGAAAAATTGTTTTAAAGATTTATTATTATAAATATAAGAGCTTATGGAAGAAATATAATAATATTAATTTCTAATAAAAGAGCAATTATAAACATAAGCCTTAAAGATATTAATAGTAAAACTCTACAATGTTCATTTATCAAAAAAATAATTAGTTTATAAATCAGCTTTGAAAATTATTTTTTTAAGAAAGTTTTAGCATATTGTATGGATTTTAAATTTTATGAATATGATATAAAGAAATAAACAATGACTGAACAAACTGAAATAACAGATGCTTTTTACTTGAATTTAAAGTAAGACATATCTATTATTTCGTAAAATAATAATAAAGCATAACGTGGTTTGTTAAACATGAAGGTCTAGGAAAGAAAAATGGATAAATTAATTTTTTAAAAATTAAATTTGAAGCATTTTGTTGATATATTTAGACAGATTCATTAGAGTCTATAAAGTACTTAAAATTCTTGTTCATAATAGATATTCGAAATTTTTTTACATTATCATTTTCCCGACACAAGTATTTATATTCAGTCCTATGAAATTGCCTGCATCAATATATTTTGTCAAAACACGAATAATCTTCTCTCACAAAGAGTAAATATTTAAAATAATACAGAAAAAAAATTCATAAGCGTATTAGTAATAGCGATTTAACTGCATAAATGATGAAACATTAAAATAAAAATATAATAAAATACGAAATAATGATTTCAGAATTTTGCGACAATGGTGTCATTTATGATACAATGATGGCATATAATGCATGTAAATATTATGAGATATTCTAAGCTGTAAACTAACTTCCAAAATTATAAGAAGTTAATTTTTAAAGTAGATTAAAGTAAGTTTTAAAAATGAACATGCATATACTTTTGCCACAGTTGGATTTTAATTCATTGCTGGTAATCCTTAGACATTGTTATAGAAAACGAGTTAAAATTTATTGTTGGAAATGGCCTTTGATAGCTTTAACATGCGACATATCATAAGTTCCTGGAAATGTTACATTTATATTGCTTAGATTTTAGTTTCCCTGGAATCTATTAAAAATGGTAAAAAATCTAAGAATGTGATGTTTCAGACCTTAGCATATAAGGCACAACATTGCTCCACGTGAAATGTAGGCTCAAGGTTTTGACCAAAGGGTTTTCAATACAAGAGAAACCATCAATAGAAATTAGTTATTAATTCGACTATCTATAGCGATAAGATTTCATTTTCAAATTAAATTTTAACAGTAATTGTTCTGATGAATGGAAGCTCTACGATCAATATTTTAGTTCTAATTCATGTATAATATTTCATTTAATCCTCTGGAACGCTTTTCTAGAATCTCATTACTTTCCATTTTTCCTTTTCACTTCTGTATTGATTAAATGCTATTATCTAGCCAAATCATGATCAAAAGCGCATTTTACAATGCCAGAAATCAAAGTAAAATGTAAATTTAAAATTTACTTGATTAACAATCTATATATTTCCGACTGATTTACAAGAACCATAACGTATCAAATTATCCATCTGACTATCAGGAAAAAATAGTGGTTACTGTTATTTGAATTCAATCAAAAATGTCTCAGTAAAAATGATAAAGCATACGAGATTTAAAGGTATTCTAATATTCTAAGGTGAATATATATTTACAAACAATTGCCATCTAAACAGTAGCGGAATATTTTTTAATGATAGCAATTAGCAAGCTCCGAAATTATTGTCAATGTTTTTTGGAATGTTATTCCTGGTTTTGAAAAGTATTTAATTTTAATTTTTGAAAGATGAAAAAATTTCTCTCAAAATATTTAGTCGGAGAAACGATTTTAAAAATTAAACAGATAGTAGACCATTCTTATAATTTAAGTTTGAACTGATAAAAGTACCCAAAAGTAATTCTGCAAGAACCGTTTTTACAGATTTTCATTACAAAAAATAAAAGAAAAAGAAAGGAAACTGATCTCTTATATTGTGAATAGACTCAGTTTGAAGTTATTGACGTAAAACAGTTACCTTTAAAAAAGAAAGAAAAATCAATGCGGGTGTTGAAAAAATAAAATCCTAATGTCCGCTAATGTGGTAGCATAGTTTTAATATAATTTCAATTATTAAAAAGCTACAATGAATTTGAATTGTTATATGACGCAAATTATGCTGCATCTCAGGAATCTAATTTTTATCATATTCCTCATTTCTATTTTCATATTCATTGAAATTCATAAAAATTTAAGGTACCATTATCATCATAACACGTTATGCATCATCATATATCATCTGCATTAATGTAAAAATGAGTTTTTGATGAAGATTTATAAAATGTATGAATTTAATTTTATCATTAACTAAATGTAATCCATTTTTACCTGCGTCTGCCAAGGCTCTTGGTAAAATAAGTACACCACTTCCAGCCATTTCTCCTACGATGAAAAAAGCGGCCAGCCAAAATGACAGCCCCTTTTTATGAGAATGTGAACCTTCAATTTTACCATCTTCAGGAAAGGTTGCCTAAATTAAAAAAAAAGGTTATTTATGCACGTGACTTTCCATAAAATTATTCCGTTAGATTAAAGCCTACTATATTTTCTATATCTTGATGCAGGCATATAAAAATTAAAATGATATACATATATACATCAGAAATATTCATGTTTCCATTACATAATTAAGAATATTTGAAATTAATTATACATTTCAGTAATATTTTAAATATAAAAATGAAAAGTATGTATAAGATAATTTTTAAAACATATAAATTTCAACCGTACAATTTGTAAATAAAAATTTATATTTACATTTTTCCTAAGAAAGAATTTATTTAGCAAAAATTTATTCCTGACAGCACAGATAAAAATAATTTTAATGAAATAAAATTTATGACAATTTATGAAATTAATCATTATCGTAGCATAATAGTTGAAATTTATAATTTCAACTATTCGATAATGAATTTCAATCTTCGATAATGGATTTCAACTCTCTCAAGAGTGTCTTTTTCAAACTTAAAAGGAAAGATACTAATAATTTTGTTGATTGAAAAAAATGACAGCTCCTTCTCTCAATTTATCCAAAATATTCCTAGCTTGATAATCCTTCATAAACTCAAAGTATGTCTTTTAGAAACATATCAACTGAAAATCATTTTAGAAAATTAAAAATAGCCATTAAAAGCATATTTCCATAAAATTTAATTATTTTCTTTATTATTTTCAACAATGTCACCAGCTATACAAGTCTGCAATGTACCTTAATATTTAGGATAATCTTTTAGTTTTCTTTTCATACAATTCTTGACACAAAATTAATTCCCATCAAATAATGGAAAATTTATAAAAAAAAAAAAATAAAATAAATAAAAAAATAAAAATTTAAAAAAAAAAAAAAAAAAAAACTTTTTATTACAGGATATTTTATATCTTAGTAAAGAAAATAAACTTAAATCGAAGTCATTTGAATACAGTCGAAAGGGAGGAAATTGTGAAATTTCGTACCGTCAAAATTTGTGATCGTAGAAAAATAAATTGATAGGTCACAATTTCATATTAATTGTAGGTTAAAGTTAGTAATCTTCACAAAATTAATAAAAATGTTAGAAACACATAAACATGCAATTTTAAGAATATAATAATCAAAAGAGAATTTGAAGTATTGATTTTGCAAAATCTAAGAAATACGAAATAAAATCCCCTTCCTGACAAAGAAATCCTTTTATATTTATTAAAAAAAATATATTATATAATCGCCTTTTAGTGTTTATTCATCTTATTTAAAAGAAAATTTTACGCATGTGTTAAAAATGCATATAAAAACCAATAAACACAGTTATCTTTTGCCATGCAGACAAACTTCTAAAAATGAAAAATGTATCACTGTAAATTTACCATACTAATACCTTCATTATGCTTGCTTACCTTTTTTAATAATGGGTGTAAGTCTATATAAAAAATTTTACTAAAATTTCATAATTATATATTATTTAAGATTCATGTGAATATTTTTTAGTGATTAAACACTTAACTATTTGCAACAATTTGTATCTATAAATTGCTCCCAGTTTATATCTATCATAAGCAAAATATATTCATTTAATTATAAACTTTATTCAGTCGTTTGTTATTATTTCAATTGAATGTGTGCGTGAAAGAAAGAGAGAGAGAGAAAGAGAGACTCACACACACATTCAATTGAATAGATTGATTGCTAATTGATGACATCTTAGTATGTCATCAATTAGCATTTTATTTTAATAGGATTTATTTTTGAAATTGATGAAATTAAAGAAAAGTGAAAATCACTATTTCAAAATAAATTTGGCAATAAATTTTACTTTATTTATATATGAAAAAAATAATATGATTAAATTTAAATATTCGATCGTTTTAAAAAGTCGCTATGAATAGTTGATATTTACATTAAAGTCTTAGTTCAACTATTAAATCGTTAGAATATCAAGTGAAACACTGTGTCAAATCATAATTGTAATTTATTATAAACACGCTTTGTCTCTATATTGACTGAAAACAAAAATATGTTTGAGTCGCGTTTTAATTTCCTTATAAAATAATGAGAATTTCAATTAGTCAAAATATATAAGTTTATAGTTTCTTTATACACTTTAGTTGATTAAAGCATATTTTCCATTAGGCCCATAACAATTTATTTTTTTCTAAAAATTACCTGAGAAAGTCAAATACTTGATGCATACAGCCAGGAACGGATACAATTAAAGATAAAACTTTAAAATATTAAGCAACATGACATTAAGTAAAGCAAAGAATGAAAACTTTTATTACACGCTGTAAATTTTGCAAAATAACGTCAATTAATTTTAAATAGTAAATATTTATTTCTTAGTTTGATGCAATTCTGTATATTAAAATAGTTAAATGATAATTTTTGTAAAAAATAATATGCAAAATATAAAGGAAAATAAATGACAAGTATATTTTCCATTTTAATACCATTTCAAATAATGTAAATAATAAAAAATGAGATTGAATGATTCAAGTGAATTATAAAAAATAGAGGAAATAAAACAAAAAAGAAATTCACATTTGTGAATGGATCCGCATATGTTTTTCACATATGAACAGCTGAAAAGATCACCAGCTGCTATGGTACGAGTGTATTAAGAACATGAGTAATAATTAAAATACACGTTCTGTGTTTCAAATAACACAAATTCTAAGGAAATTATTTAAAAGATATATTTACGTTGCATTACAGGAATTTAATTTCTATACAAGTAAATCTCAAAATCTTTTTTTCAACAGATGTTTTCAAAAAATGTACAGTGAATTACTCACGGAAAAGTGACATTATTTTTTATTTTTATTATTTAAATTAATTTCTTAAATTAATTTTAGTTAATGTTATCATTTGAAAGAATTTTTACTCTTAACAATTATATTATTATATTTATAACATATTCTTACCACACTTCTTTTCAGTATCACGGTAAATAATTTTGAATTTAAATTCAACAACATTAGATATTTTTGGAGAGAAAACTTACATTTCACAAGTTAAAGAAAGTAAATGCTAGAAAAAGTTTATTAAACAATATAATTGGGTGACTTCCAGTAAAAAGATTAGATAAGATTTTATCGTAAAAAAGTATTTTAACGCTTTTTTATAGGTGCAAAAATAAAGTTTGTGCAATAAAATTAGATTATTTTATCAATCAAACCTTTTGAGCTTTTTACTCCAATATTCTACTTATCAATGATTTGTAATGGCATGAGAGATAGCTGATGTAAACAATAATAAAGAGATATTAACAGAAAACAAAATTAATAAGTATTTTTCTTTAAGATTTTAATTAAAAATATAGTTATTTTTGTAATTTTCTAAAATTTTAAAAAATAAATAATAATTGTAAAAATTTTTATTTCAATTCATTGCAAATTAATTTGCAGTTTGAAATTTTATTTAAAAATTTCAATCACTTTTCTTAGAAAAGCTAACATTAAAAATTAATGAATAACTAATAGAGATGGTAATAGTATAAATACTGAGGGATATAAGCTTCATGGTTTTTAATATAAATAAAAGCGTAAAATAAATATTTATGAAATTTATGAATACTTCAGCATAAAACATGATGAGTAAAATTATGAGTGGTTATCATATGTTAAATAATCAATATTTATGCCAAAATAATTGTTGAGAAATTTAAGTGATTTATTTAGCCCAATATATTTTTAACTGGGAGAAAGTAATCAGTTCAAGCGCAAATAAAATTATTTTAATGTAATACTTTTGAAATTTATTTGTATTTATTTTTTTGTATAAAACTATTTGTATTTTTTTTTCATTATTTAAAATATATAAAAATAGTATTTTATATAGTTATACTTGATCATATCAAATTTGATTATAAGAACATTCAGTTTTAGGAACAATGTGATATCTAGACTTCATCCAACTGAAGTCCACAATATCAACAATTTATGGAATGATCGTCTAATCCTTGTTAACATGAGGGATCAAGTCTTTTTTTCCAGTGGCCAAACAAAAGGAGTTGTTAACAACAAACTAAACGAGAAGAAATGTTTATAAATTAAGTGTCTCTCTTATGTGCTTTTAGAATTGTTTAGTATTCTTTTCATAGCCTTATGAGAGTTTAGCAAGTGAATATTGTCATTAATAATCCATTGTGCTATAAAGAAAAGAAGAAAAATTTCTACAATTTTTGAGCAATTATATTTTAAGTCCAGAGTTGTTTCTCTCCTCAATGCAAAATAAACTATTTTTCAGAAAATATAAGTTGTCACAAATATTTGTTCCAAATGTTAAAATTCAAGTTCCATCATTTCCCAATGATGCATCGTTTCTCATCCAATTCATTCCTTTTAATGAGAGCTTGCTGCATTTAATTAGAATATATGATTCTTCCAGAAAATAATAAACGTGTGCCAAATTACATCCGTATTCATCAGCGATATTGAAATTTCTTAACACCGCTCTATTTTTACAACCATTACTTATTTTAGGGGCCCAGCGATAACATTTTACAGTTAGTTAATCTTTTAAGATGATAAGGAACACATGCTTATCAATTTTTTTCAATTCTTCAAAATGTAGCAAATTGTATAAAATTTGAAAAAATATATGTATTCAGATTTAAATTAACAATAAATGTTAAATGAATAGATAGTAAAATGTTTATTTATATTAATAAAATTTATAATTACTAACTGTTTAAATTTATAATTATTAATTGTTTAAATTATTTTAATCAATATTTCGAAATATTAATACAAAATATCCGATAATGTATATATATTCATTAATCATGGATTATTAAAAAAACTATAATTTTGCATTTTGATATTAATACCTTATTCAAGTTTTCTATTGAAATAACAACAATCTAAATAGAAAATACTTTGGATTTCGATAACATGCAAATAATTTTATGCTAAAACAATTTCAAAAACATTTCAATATTCAAAAAATGTTTTTGTTTCAGTTCAAACGTGTAATACACCTATTTGTTCAAAATAAATTACGAGCTATAAATACACATATCAAACATTTTTAAAAATAATTTAATTTTAATAATTCACTTAATTATTTATAATGAAAAAAATGTTTTTAATTTTGCGCCATTCCCTTATTGAGAATGTTGTAAAATTGTTAAATTCAAAAGAAATGAGTTGTTAATCCGAATATATATATATATATATTCCCTAACAAGCCCACTGAGATTAATCTCATTTGAAAGCTAATTTAAAATAAAAATAAAATGCAAATTTTCATAAAATGTTAATTTTATCCAATAATTTAGAGTATAATGTTATTATATTATTATAATATGTAGATGTATATATAATACCTACTCTTAGCCAAATAACTAAAAACTGAGATTCAAAGAAAGATATTAATTTAATAACAATGCAAATTAGTTAGTAATTTAAAAATTAAATAAATACCTTTAAATATATATATATATATATATATATATATATATATATAGCAGCTTAAATAATTGTAATAATCATTTCTACTAATTTTCTTTAATATTTGATAATCTTATGCCATTTCATAAGATAGTTCTATTTCTACAACAAAATCACATTCACCTCAGTAAAAAACTTTCTAAAAAAAAACACAGAATCAATCGAATTTTAATAAAAACATACGTATAGAATAAATTTTATAAAAATACACTTAATCGATAACATAATTTTTACTTTAGAGTCATCTTTGATGTCAGCGTAATCCATTTGAAGAACTGGAAATTTGTCTTCGATTATGAGTGCCATACCGAATTCGATGCCATTTGAATACAATCAAAAATGTATAAATAAAAGAGGCGTCTACACGGGATGCAATCGTATAAAAATCACGTGTCATTTATGATGAAACTGTCACATTTATGCGAATGCGATAAGACATCTGAAACAATATACTCTTTATCTCTTTTTCATATGGAATGAATTTTTATTAGATGAAAGGGAATCTGAAAAACACCGTTTTATCAAGATATCAAGTAATTTATCTTAATTTAGGACTTCCTATTTTTTTCTCGAAACTCAATTTTCTTTGAAACGAAACATTCTTTTTAAATTTATAAGCAAAATTTCTGTAACTAAATACGAATAATCATATCATGATTATTCTACAGAGAGGTAGTATAAATTATATTGATCAAGAACAGATGTTTTAATTAGTGGTTATATTTTGTATTCCATAAACATAAACAAGGGAAGCTAAAATCAGTGGTCTTCCCGAGCCGGAACGCTCCGGAACGTCGTTCCGGTACTTCCTTTTTGGACAGGAATGCCGAAACTAAACATGATTTCTGATAACGAGAATTGGCTGGCGTATTGAAAAAAAAAATTAAAAAGAATTGCTGAAATTGGCTATGGAGAAAATGAAATCCAGTCATTATGCACCAGATTTAATTTAACATCACCGATGCGATGTATCAATGCGTTTAAAGATTATATTGATACTGGAGGCAAAGTAATTCCTGAAGATGTATAAATCTTAATTCGATACATAAATATTGTACCTTGCAGCTCGGCAGAGTGTAAGGGCGGATTCAGTAATATGAATATCATTTTAAATGAACAAAGAAATAGAATATTAATTTAAAATCTAGCAAATCTTTTATTTATAAAAATGAATGGCCCACCACAACAATTATTTAAACCAGATGATTATGTAAAAACTTGGTTAAGGTCTCATCGTTCAGAGGATGACAATAAAACAAGGAATATTCAACCACAAGATCCTGAACATAATCTTATTTGGAATATTTTATAAAAACCATTAGTGTTTTCATGTATTGTTAAAAATATTTATGCAATATTGTTTGAGTATCTACTATGCTTATTTTATAATTTGTTAACTAATTTTTATTAAACATTCCTATTATTGTAATACACACACACACACACACATATATATATATATATACACACAAAATGGGTTTCGTAATGATTTTCGTTTCCTTTCCTTTTTATGCTATATACAGGGCCGATCCTGGCGACAGGCGAAAATTGGGGAAAATCTCCCCCCCCCCCGTCGCCAAATTTGGGACATGAGACCTAAAAAAAAAAACCCGCCGCCGCCAGGATTATCATGGAAAATCACCCCCCCCCCTTCTTCGTTAAATTTGGGAAATGAGACTGCACAGAGCGGCCGCCTGTCTATATAATTATATATACACATTCCGGTAAAAAAAAAAAATTAGCACCACACCACTGACTAAATTAATTGATACATTTTCATATGGATTTTCATGAATTCATTCACGTTATGGAAAGTGATAAATGAGATAATTTGGAAGCGAACCGTTTTAGTTCATCAAAGACACCAAGACTTCACGCTTTAATAATTGCATCAGTGTCTATTTTCAATTTAAATACCATATTTTTGTTTTGATGCCATATTTTATTTTTGTTTTGATAAAAACGTGATATATAAATGTGGTATTTTTCTTAAATACCATATTTTTATTATGATGAATAGTGACAGGCAGCTGAAATCTATGGTAAGGCATTTGAATAACCACGGAGCTTTTACCTTCCAGAAAAGCTTTTCATAGAGAGTGAACTGTATTCATTCGTTCGGTTGATACACGACCCAGATCGAACAGCAGAAAAGTAATATCTATCTTCTATTAATCAACTGTCTCTATGATCGAACTTGGGATTTTCTACTCCGTAGAACACGGTGGTATCAAGAGGCCTTAGTGACCCCTTGTTTATTCTTCCGACACTATGTAATAGACAGTTTAACGACTTAAGCATTGTTAATATCCATTGCGTAAGTTGACTTTCTGGTGGAATTTGCATAGATAGTAGGCCAAATTTAAGTATCGCAAAGAAGGGAATCCAGAAAACACATAATCACCCGTTATAATAGGCGTCCATGCAGAAATCAGAAATACAGCATCCTCCTTCCATTCAGTAGTACTAGGGAT
The DNA here is from genome assembly GCA_026290005.1 of Latrodectus geometricus. Taxonomy (NCBI): domain Eukaryota; kingdom Metazoa; phylum Arthropoda; class Arachnida; order Araneae; family Theridiidae; genus Latrodectus; species Latrodectus geometricus. Next base: position 7,819 of record JAPDSC010050852.1, on the reverse strand, counting down.
CAAACCAAGGACCTTCCACAACGAAAACCACGTTCTTAATACAAGAAAAAGATCTCCTTATTTATTACTGATATATTTGTATGATTTTCAAATTTGAGTGTATGTAAATATCGATTAATTTGGAATATTTGTAAAAGTTGGAATATTTTAAAATGTAACTATCTTTTATAATCTTTGTCCCAATGATTGTATTTAACCAATCGTCCCCTTGACTGTTTTAGGTGTTTGTTAATCATAGATTTTAAGCATAATTTTTAAATGATTATTTTAAAAATCTTTAGAATGAATAGGGAAATTAGATTAAACTATTTCTAGTTGCAAAGTATGTCAAGTCTGTTTGGTTATCCCGTACATCTTCCAGTACAATTTCTTTATCTGAGATATAATTTCAGTGATTTTGAATATTGATATTACCGGCATTTTTTCACCATTTTGACATATATTTCTAATTCCTTTTATAAACCACAATAAGCCGCCCAACCTGTCTAGTGGTTAGCGTACCTGACTACAGATGGGTGGGACCTGGGTTCGAATCCTGGCTCGGGCATGGATGTACTCTCTCTCTCTTTCTTATCTTTGTCCTTTCTTTGTGTGTGAATGGTTGCTTACCCTATAAACGGGTACCTAGGGCACGTGTGTACTGAGGAAGTTGGACTCCACACCAAATATGGTTCAGTTGGAAAAAAGTGGAGAAGCGCCCCCCATATTGCCAGCCTGGCTGGCACATAACAACAACACCAAATCACAATAAAACAGTCTGAATGTGCATAAAAACGGTACAAACAACCATTCCTGACAATTTAATTTATAAATCTATGGAAAAATCTGAGCTTATAAATTTCAGAAAAATGGTTTTTAAGTGCTTTTTTCTAAAATTTATAAACTCAGGTTTTATGAAATTTATAAGGTTTTTTAAGTTTTATTGTTACATTAACTCTCATGACTTTAATAAAGTCACGAGAGTTAATGTAACAATAAAACTTCTTACTGAAAAAGGATTATTCGTGTTGACTGAACATAGTATGTTTCATCTAATAAGTCGTATTAAATTACTAACATTTTGATTCACTTATTACAGAGCATATTAAAAAAAATAAAAATCTTTTAAAATAGAGATTATATTTCAGGAAACAATTATGATGAATTCGTCAGTATACTAAAGTAGAAAGCTCTCAAAAAATAAGTTTTGAAATCAGTGACAGTAAATAATACATTCATATGAGATAAAAAAAAAAAGTAGCAAGACACAGAAACTAAAATAATCTAAATGATTATTTTGAAAGTGTGAAAATGATGATTGAAAAAAATCAATCGTTACTCTTTGAGAGATAAGGTAAAGTTATCTGTTATTGTGCTTTTTATAATGCTGATTTGAGATAAGGATAATAATTCAGATGACATGCAAATAATTGTGATATCATTAATATAAATTATAGTGATATCAGTTCTCAAGAAAATTATCTATGGATACATTGTGACAAAATCAATGATAAAGACATAAGAGCATTAGGAAAATATAATAAAACTTCCTTTAGAAACAGATGCCCATTTTATTTGAAAATTTACGTCGAAAGTTTTAAAAACAACAGTGCAAACTTCATAGAATAGTTCTTGTCGAAATATACTTGAAAATAAGAATAACTACGAAGAAATTATAAAATAAATAAAATTTCAGACGTAATTTGTCTCATAATTATAATGAAACTTTAGTTTGATTTAAAATTGTTTCATGACTACATTTCTGTTAAATTTCATTAATTTCGCAAAATTTAACAAAAAATATTTAGCAAAACTTAATCATTTAACTCAAATTTTAATTGTGGTTCAGTGAGAAAAGGTAAGTTCAAGGGATTTCAGAGTTTGAACAAAAATATATTTTTTATTGCTAATACTAATTGATTAGGCTTAATAACAAACAGCTGAACAACTTATTAGATAATGCAACTGTGAACTATTTATTAGACAATTATTTATATTATGGTTAAGAAAAATTACATTTCTTTTATATGTTATCAGCAAATGTGTCAAAATACATAAATATAATAACATATTATAAAAAACAATAGATCAGAAAATCGCAATACAAATGTATCGTATAACAAATGTGTCATAATACATAAATACACTACTGGCCATTAAAACTGCTACACCAGGAAGAAATGCAGGTAATAAAATGATATTTATTGGACAAATATATTATACTAGAAATAACAAGTGATTAAATTTTCAAACCCTTTGGCTGGAGAGATCCTGGGTAATCAGTACCCAGAACAACCACCTCTGGTAGTAATAACAGCAGTTATACGCCTGGACATTGAGTCAAACAGAGATTGGATTGCATGTACAGGTACAGATGCCCATGCAGCTTCAACACGATGCCACAGTTCATCAACCGTAGTGACTGGTGTTTGGTGACGAGCCAGTCGCTCGGCAATCATTGACCAGACGTTTTCTATTGGTGAAAGATCTGGAGAACGTGCTGGACAGGGCAACAACTGAACATGTTCCGTATCAAGGAAGGTCCGTACAATACCGGCAACATGCGGTTGGGCATTATCCTGCTGAAACGTAGGGTTTCGCAGGGCTCGAATAAAGGATAGAGCCACGGGTCGTAACACACCAGAAATGTAACATGCACTGTTCAAAGCACCGTCAATGTGAACAAGAGGTGACCGAGACGTGTATCCAATGGCACCCCATACCATCACGTCAGGTGATGGGCCAGTATGACGATGACGAATGCACGCTGCCAGTGTGCGTTCACAACGATGCCGCCAAACACGGATGCGACCATCATGATGCTGTACACAGAACCTGGATTCATCTGAAAAGATGACGTCTCGCCATTCGTGTGCCCAGGTTCGTCGTTGATCACACCATTGAAGGCGCTCTTGTCTATGACGCAGCGTCAAGGGAAGCCGCAGCCATGGTCTCCGAGCTGAGAGTCCATGCTGCTGCAAGCGTCGTCGAACTGTTCGTGCAGACACTTGTTGTCTTCTAAACGACCCCGTTTCTTGACTCACGGCTCGTGACGTGGTTGCACGATCCATTACGGCCATGCGGATAATATGCCTGTCTTCTCGGCTGCTAGTGATAGGTGGCCGTTGAGATCCCGCATGGCGTTCCGTATTACCGTCCCGAACCCATCGATTCCATATTCTGCTAACAGTCATTGGATCTCGACCGACGCGAGCAGCAATACTGCTATAAGATAAACCGCAATCCCGGTACGTTACAATTCGACCTTTATCAAATTCAGAAACGTGCTGGTACGCATTTCTCCTTCTTACACGAGGCATCACAATAACTTTTCACCAAGCAACAACGCTCAAATGCAATTTGTGTATGAGGAACCGGCTGAACAATTTCCTCATTTAAACACAATGTAGGTGTCGCTACTGGCACCCGTCTGAATGCGCTGAAAAGCTAATCATTTGCATATCACAGCATCTTCTTCCTTTCGTATAAATTTCACGTCTGTAGCATGTCGCCTTCTTGGTATAGCAATTTTAATGGCCAGTAGTGTATAATAACATATTATAAATAACAATGGATCAGAAAATAGTATTCTTTGTTATACAGCTATGATTCCTCCTAACACACGGTAAACGAACTCTTGGCAAGGTAACAGCGAAACAAAGCCAATTATTTTTTGAATCAAAGAAAGAAAAATAAACTGGCAAAATAATTAATTTATTGGTTTTTAATCATTGTCTTTCAACCATTTGTGCCAAAAACATATGTCTCCAAATGTTGCTGCTTAATGCCAGAACATTTTGCCTCGTTATATTTAACTCTGATTAATATTAACAAGCAAGTCCCAAATTTGAAGTATATTTCAGAATATGAGAGAAAAACAGAGCATTAAATTTATATCTTCATTTAAATGAATAAATAAAGTTATTTATAATTCATATTTAAAATTCTGTGTCGGCTTGCTTATAGGAAGCATAATCACAGGTTTTAAATTTTCATGCCCTAAAAATGAGTAATATAATCATCTATGAAGTAGTTTAGGTGGTGCAATCATCAAATTGCAACATTCAGCGGTATTTGTTTTCTTTGAGAAATAGTCACCAGAATAATACGTAAATATGATTTAATAATTATGTTTTACTAAGCATGACAATAGAAAATATTTTTTGGTGAATTATCACCAAAATTTGAATCAAAAACTTAACGGGAGATCAAAAATGAAAGTCCCAAAATTTTGTTAAGTATGATTATTCAGTAACAACCCAAGAACATTTTAATTACGTAAGAATTAACTTATTTGAAGGAAATACTTTGTACGAAGAATGAAGTTCTTAGGAAAAGAAACATTCATAAAAAAATGTAATCAAAAAGAAAAAAAATGAATATATATTCACATTGCGTGGATAAATATAAAAACATTCCTGTACCAAATCAATAAGATATTATAGGATATATATTTAGAATAAACAAATTTATATATTTGTGAAAATATATTATTGATTGTGAGATCGTAGTGATCTAATGTTATAATTATACAATAATATTCTTAATATTAATTGTTTCATCAAGAAAACATAAAAATAAAAAAATCATATAAATGTAACTTTCCGCTGAAAGATGGAATATTTAATTTTATTTACAGAATCAACTGCTCTGTGTGATACATTTACATGTTATTATGTTGTATTTTTAAATAGCTCTTTAAATCACCATTTCTGCCGAAATAGTCAGCAATATTTAATGGGGGATTATATTTAATAACTTTTTACATAAGATTGACTACATTTAGTCAATGGTTAGCAAGTTGAAATTGTTATAATACACCTCGTAATTTTAAGCCATAGTAAAGTATTTTGTTTACACTGAGCTTAACAAAACAACAGCAGCGAAATATAAGGCGCTATGAATATTTTATGAACATATTGCCTCTCACACTATTAGCATGATCAAATAAAATATTTTGGATATCCGACCGGTGGATATCCGATTTATAAAAAAATTCATAGGAGACTTGATTTCTTTATAAATAGGATATCCACAGTCCTAACCACAAGTTGAGCAAAAAACAGAGTAAGTGTCAACCGGCTACATTCTGCCAATACATCAGTTAAGAACCAAGTAGTTCATTAGTAGTAGTTTTTAGTGACGTCAATACTTTAGAAAAATCTCTAATATATATAGAAATACTTATAATATTCATGAATTTATTGTCGATTAAATGGTGTTTTATAAAGAAGAAGGTATCAATAAAGTTGTCTATCTCGTCACACGATAGAAATTCAAAACCATGAATTGACAAAGTTTAGCAATTTCAGTTGCACTTGAATAGGTAACCAGAAACAGAATAAAAATAAATTATTAAAAATATTTATAAAATAGGAAATGAGTCATCTACGAGTGGAATAAAAATTACAAAAACAATATTTCCTATGAATGTTTGGAATAAGTTAAGGAAACAGTATTTGAAAGGCTGCCAAATGAGATGTTGCTTACGTCATTTGATTATTATTTAAAAATGAGAAGTAGTGTTTATATAAATCAGCAGAAATATTTAGCTAAAAGCATCAGTGAAAAATAAAATAAAACAATGAAAAAAATAATGCTCTAAAAGGAAATATTTTTCATGAAATAAAATTTGAATGAGAACAATATAATATCTTCTCTTCTTTATAGGAGCAGTTTCTGTGTTACCATTTAAGTTTTTATTTTCTTTTACGTTTTTAATACGTTTTTTCATTATTTTCACAATAATCCGCACCAGTTTATTGATGTTTAATTGAAAGTAATTAAGGCAAAATTCTCAGCAGTCTTTTGAGAAAGACATATTTAAGTAATGCATTTTCATTTGATAGTTCGTTTTAAGAGTAAATGTGTAGAGAACAATTTCCATCATCAAATCAATTGTAATTTGGAAAAAAATATGACAGAACTATATCATTCTAGTTTAATATCTTGACATCGTATATATGACAGCCTTTAAACCAGTTAAAAAATGCGCTTGATAATATTTTCCATAAAATAGTACTATTATAAACTTATTTATCAAAAAGTATACAAAAAATAGGGGTAAAATCTAGGAGAGCCCAGACCCTTGGTGACGAACTGAAAAAAGTGCCAAGGCAGAACAAAATGGTGAAATAAGAATTCCAGAAATAGGTTTATCATATTTAATGTATTAAAGTATGAGTAAAGATTTACTGTAAGTCACTCTTGTCGACTTTTTCAAAAAGTCTCGCCATTTTTCACAAGCGAGGTTGGAATCCCTCAAACGAAGTTGTAATTGGTAGGAATCCCTCATCTGCGATTGTTCAGAATTAAATGGGTTGCCAGAAAATTTTATTTCTCACTAAATGTAAAAATAAATTGCGCCAAGGGTGACATTACAATAAATCTCAGCCTAAAGTAGGATTACCGAGACTGGAGGAATTTATCGCCCACCAAAATTATACGCGACAAGGGCGTGGACTCTGCTAGGATCCAACCAAAATAAAAAAGCGTACCATTTAACAACCTCAATAACCAATTTCCATTCATTTGCATCTTGAGTAAAAAAAAATTATATAGTTTGTAAAGTTAAAAGTTAGAGTCAAACATAGTTAAAATGACTCCTGTAATGTAATTTTGAAGTGTAAGTAGAGAATAAATTTTGATTCTCATTGGTTTTAATAGCTCCTATTTACAAGACAATGACGTCAATATTATTACCATGACAAAGCGATAAATTATTTTTTAAGTGAGAAGAAAACGAAGACTGATATATCGATTTGTTTTGTCTGGATTCCTGTAAATATGTTGTGTTTATTTCATGTGTTGCATTATTTGACACAATTTGTTTGCCGTGACTTAGTTTTTGAACAGCGTTCTTCAAACCAAAAGGTTCCCAGCCACTGTTGAACAACTAGAGACGCATGTTACGCTTCATGTTTGTACTTCTGTGCTGGTGCTTGGGAGTTTTCTGGGTTTAATCTTTTAAGTCACATGATGACAGTAGGTGATTTATTATTTATTTAAGAAAAGTAATTCCAGTAGACATTAAAATGCCATACAGCAGAAAAATATTTATTCATAGAAATATTGTAGGAAAACAAATTAAATTATTAATGTGTTCTTCAATATCTACTTTCATATTTTTAAGACAAATATCCTCTGCCTTCAAAATTAGTTTTCTTCCGTCAAGTTAATCGATTTCTTTAAATTCTTAAAATTATCTTTTCAAAAATTTTTTTAAAAATTATCTTTTCAGTTCATGCAATTCTTATTAGATTAGATGAAGATGAATAAGTCTTTGCATAATATATATATTTTCGGACTTGAGAACATTTAAAAAATTATTTTTATTCAATTTTTTTTTCATTTATCTAACAATGGAAACCTATATTTAAATTTGAAAATGCAGAAAGAAAAATTAATAGAAAACTTCATTCGTGTGAAATTATACACACGCATGTTAATGCATAGTCTAACTAATGTGGGGAAAAAATTAGTACCAAACTTCAAAAGCAAAAGAATTTCACATTAACGAATTTATTTTATATATATCACATTTAGATTGGCTGTTGCAAAGATGGCAGCTAGATGATTGGCATTTTAAACTTCGATTGATAAACTTGTGGGTTCCAATCCGTATTCGGGCATGAGAATTTGGAACTTAATTTTAAGTGTAGTTCCCGAGGTAATGAGCCCTCTAGTGGGAAGAATGACCATTAAGTGACAAACAAAATAAACCTATGATCGGCTTTTATATAAGTATTTAGTTCTGTTATGCATGACTCTATGTTCAATAAAAAACAAACATAGTAGCTGTAATTATATCAATTAAAATATTTTTATAATAACATATAAA
>JAPDSC010050847.1:0-12634 GCA_026290005.1 Latrodectus geometricus | reverse complement strand
GCCAAGCAGAAACTCTTTAGCAAGAATCGCGGCATTCATATAAAAAAGTCTAACTACCGTTGTGCAACATTGGCTGGAAATTTTTCGACATTGACTTTGAAGATTGCTCCTTTGCATTTAGATTGACATAACTGATTCTATAATGCCAGCTGTTTGAAAAATATTTCGCGATATCTTTTTTTAAATTATTCACATTATTAAACTGGTAAACATCCACATGAGCGATTAATCAAGTACTATAAAATTTAATTGTATCGAAACATTAGCTGGATTGCATGCTAATGGGAGTGTTTTTATATAATGTTCTAGAGATTTAAAGCCGCATTCTCAATGATAGAAAAGTTTACGATTTCTCTTGAATCTCATTATGGAATTTAAAACATTCAATGGAATTAGATGAGAACATAATTTTTGAAAAAAGGTTAGTTGAATTTCATGACTAAAAAACAAGGAAAGATAACTCAGTTTTTATTTATATTTTGGTATATATAGCATATATATGGAAATGGTGAGATTTCTATATATTTTTTCTTGAAATATATGGAACCTACCATTTAGAATGATTTCTTCACTAAAATCTATTGTAAACTCGAAAATGAATTAAAAATTAAGATCGGTATTTATTTATTAGTAGATTCAAATGACGGATCATTTTATTTTTTCCTACTATGAATTAAGCAAAACTGAGAAAATAACATTAATTAACAATTAAAAAAAAAATTTCCGCTATCAAAATAATTTTTTTGAAACGAATTCATGAAACTACTGAATTTACAAATGAAAACTTAATGTTCTATATATATATATACATATATATATATAGAACATTAAGTTTTCATTCAGGAAAAACAAAAATAAGATCATCAAATTTTCATTATTTGGTTTTTGAACTCAATCAGTATTACTATTTGAAATGACCCCGATTCCACATCTGGATTAAAAGCGCATTCCTGCAGAAACAAAATAAACACCTAATGTTTTTAACTTTAATGCAGTTTTTGTTTTCTATTTTGTAGTATTATTTATAATTAAGTGAAAACATAAAGAGAAACTGAAGTAATAAAAAATTGGGGAAAAAGCATAAGAAAAGCAAATAGTGTTTTACTCTGGATTCTTACAATTCATTAAAAATAAAATACACTTCACTATTAATGCGTAATAAATTTCACCATCACTCTTAGAATTTTACACAATCATCATTCATTCTTTTTGGATATAAACAATTCGCATTTTTAATGAAAATAAAAAATATAAAAAAAATGAAATTCAACTTTTTTTTTTTTAATCAAAGTTATTTGAAATATACTTAGAAATAAAAAAAAAATGATGGATTTGATGAAATTATCATAGAGGAATATAATTTATCTAAATTTTTCTACAATATTGTAATTAAAAATTTATGATATGCGGTTTCATTCCCATTAATAATCAAAAGTAATTCCGACATTCATAGAAATTCATCTGACTTCGTCAAGATTATATAGTTTCCACATTTAATTTTTTTTTCTATAAAAAATTATTAGTAATTGTAATAAGCGAAAAATAATACTAAGAAATACCAAAAGCAATACCAACTTTATTCGATAATAATAGTCCATTTAAATTTATATTTTATGATAAACAAGTTTTTGTTTCTTAATATTATTCATGGATGTACTACCGGATTTTTTTTTATTATTTAAAAAGAAATTTCAAATTAAAATGTAAATATGTTAGAAACTACAAGACTCAAGGTCATTACCTTCAGTAGCTGCTAATGTTTCGACTTCTCATGTAATAACGAGACCACAAATTATATCAAATATGAAAAATTATATTATCTTATATAAAATTATATAATCTCATATAAAATTATATCAAATATGTAAAAAGAAACTAAATTTTACATGCACATAAATATTAAAAATTTTATCTGAAGAAATTGTAAAGTATTTACCAAAAAATATCTTTTCGCCTTCCTTCTTAAATATTTCGTTAATATAGACTCAATAAGTATATAATGTTTTCATAAATACAAGAATTTATTACTTTGCTATTTTCTTTTATATAAATTTAATTGTTTTCATAATCAGATTATTGCAGATGCTGAATTTTTTATAAAAGAATTGTCAAATTTTAACTCACAGTAATATCTGCAATAACTTGAGTTTACAGTATAATTCAATAAGAAAAGAAAGCTTATGAAAATTTTAGTTTCAGGAAAAGCATATTGATATTGATATGAATGATTTCAATATAGCATTCATATCAATATAGCATATTGATATGAATGAGAGCTATATAATTTCACTGTTGTATTCAGAGGAATAAATAATTTTGTAATCAATTATTAAAATTCTTTCGCAAAATCTTAAAAATTCAGGCATCAGAAAGTGAAAATTTTCTAAGATAAATATAAGTCATATAAGAAAATTTTAGGAATATTTTTTGCTTAAAAATAAAATTTTATTCACATCAGAGAGTGAAAATTTTCTAAGATAAATATAAGTTATATAAGAAAATTTTAGGAATATTTTTTGCTTAAAAATAAAATTTTATTCACAAAGTAAATAATTATTTATCTAGTAATTTGAAACTGCATTTGCATATGTTAACAACATTGAAAAATTAAATTTTGTATTGTTTCTTTTTAAAATTATTGAGTGAGAAAAATAATTATAAAAATAAATTCCTGTAATCAGACACATTTTCGTTTTTCAGTTCGCAATTCAAACATAGCTATGTTGCAATATTCTAGATATTTTCACTCAAGAATTCGAATTCCTCTTAATATATAAATCGAAACAATTTTGAAAATTTAAATTTCAAAAAAGAATCATTTTTTATGCTTTAATTATTTTATTTAAGGAATTTAATCACGTGCTCTTTTGTTCATTTGCCTTCAATAAAATGGCATTTAAAATACTTTCTAGTTTATTTTTTTCGTTTTAATGAAAGCGAATATGGTAGATAAATGTAAATTAAAAAACGCAGTTGTATATACAATTCGCTCATAAATATCTAATTCATCATGCAAGACAGGTTTTACGAAGAGAGCGTGACAAAAAATTAAATTTTTTTGCTTGCGGCCATTTCTTTTTGTACTTACATAATAATTATAATGAATGTAATTTTCGTGAAAAGAAATAGAAAGTAAATTAACCAAAGACAATAATTATTTCACACAAAATATACTTTAAATTACCCAGTTACCAATTAATAATTAAAAATTTGAGAACTTACTTCTTAATTTTGGCAGCAGCTGAAGGTCGCAGGTATAGTAAGTGAATGTATATAAGATCTTCCTTCAGTTTCAATGTCGCAGATGGCGCTTGAGCTCAAATATTCAAGTTTTGTCATTTTATTTATTATTTTATTATACCCCCTCCCGGAATTTTTTTGATCTACCCTAAAGCTGAACGATGACCTAATAAACCGGAAGTGACCTCTGTCGACCGACATTGTTGGCGACTGGATGACGTCGTCTGTGGTTAATTAAATCGAATTATCGTTTGCATTTTTAAGGGAGTTTCGTGAAAGTAAAACGGCATTTCAAGCTTAAATGTATCTTATTCTAGGTATCCTGATTCAGAGAACTAAATATATCCTATTACCAGAACAATCAGCAACACAAAAGTAGAATAAAGTTGTTTGCAATGGTATTGGTCAACAAATTTCAATAGTGAGGTCAATAACTGAAAATATCCTAATTGGGTATTTGTTTCCTTGTAATTATAAGTAAAAGTACGAACTTATTCACTATAGCTTATTTTCTACGTTGTCGTTACTTCCTTTATTTAGTATCTGATATAAAAAAGTACTAACACTAATGTTTTATAGTTAATAAGCTTTGAATTATATTTAATTACAATGTTTTTTAATTAGTAAATTCATTTTACATGACATAAACTGATGTACTTAAATAGTTTGCTCATAATCATTTTTTGCATTATTATTCATTTTCTTTACATTTTCTATAAAAATTAAACGTAGCATTTTAATACAAAATATATAATAATATGCTGTTTTAAAATAATGAAAATATACTAATAATTCATAATAAAAACTATTTATTATTAAAAATTAAATAAATTGAGACATTTAGGCAATTAAAATAATTGTTGAATAACTCGCTCTATAACTATTATTAAAAGAAATAAATTTCCAATACTGTGAACTTTTAATTTAGAGTTACATCTCATAATGAAAAAAATTGAATAAAAATTTTTAGGAATATGTCAATAATTTTAGACTATATTATTTATTTGTTTACTCAAAAATATTTGAGTGTAATTAGAACATTACTATCAATATATTCCATTTGTGCACAAGCTTTCTTTCTCAATAAATTGCTTATTCTCTCTTAATAAATATTTTTTCTGAAAATATTTGTTTAATTTATGTTTTGATGACATGTTCTTCATCAGAATAGTTTGCATTATACAGTTATATATGATTTGATCTTTCATTTAATAAATATTTTAAGACCCTAGAATATCTGTTCCAGTTAAACTAATTTTTCTTAATCTGTTATTTTTCATTATCAAACTAATATTCTAGTGAATATATTTACTTATTTATCCATTTAAATAGAGTTCTTTAAATCTATTTGTTCCAATTGTGTGCAAGTATTCCTATCATAATACTTTTTTTAACAAATTAAATTTGATTGCATTAATCTATTCACTATTACAATCTTCTGTGCCATCGGATAGTAATTGTTGGCATATTCTTTTCAGGGTTTAAAATTGTTCTCAGTAAACAGCATGCTTATTTTATCTTCAAATCCATTACTACATGAACCATAGTTCACCACAGAAGTATATTCATTTTTATATCAACTTCTTGAATATAATGAGAGATCCTTTTTGATGCATTTGTTACAACTGAAAATAATAATTTTCTTGCTAATTAAAATAAATTCATGAATTATACTAATGTTAATATTTGATAGAGTTCTATTTGGCAGATACAGAATAAAATAAGATAAACTTAATATGCTGTAAAAAGATTGTGAACAAGTTGATATAAGAAGAAACATATCATTAAAAAATTCATTAATTTAAACGCATTGAATTATTTTGTGTTTAATATTTTTTAAATCACAAAGCAATCAATTTCTTGAATGATTTACTTGAATAGTTTTAAAGCAATCAATTTCTTGGATGATGCAATTAAACTGTCTTAAAGTAATTAATTTTTTGGAACTACTTTGATATACCCCCCCCCCCAAATCGGAAATTTGGCGAGTTTTTTTCTCGCCAAGCAAAACACTTGTTTTTGCCGCCTTTTTTTCTCGCCTAGATGGATTCTCGCTAAATACAAATAATTAATAACAAAAAAAACTAAAATAAACTTAAAAAATGGTACAAAATACAAGAAAATACTAAATTTGACAACAGCAAAAACCTAAAAGCTGAAAAAACCTAAATTAGCAACACCAAAATAAGAAATAGCAACCCTAAAAAGTCCGTAGGGAGTGCCAAATTTGGCGCTTAATTTTTGGGGGGGAGGGGTATATCAAAGTTGTTCCAGTTTTTTTGATGATTCATTTGAATAGTCTTAAAGCAAGGAATATTTTTGGATGGTTAACTTGAATGGACATAATATAAGAAGAACATTTCATGTATTAAGACAAAGAGGCATTGAATAGTCTAGCCATTAAAATGAGCATATTTATTTGTTTGATATTTTGTGCATAGCCTTTGTCAGGGAAGCATTAAATTTAACCAGACCTTGTCACAGAAGAAAATTAATCATTCTTAATTTCATCAATAGAGGATTTAAAGACAAATTCAAATTTAACAGATATAATTATAATTTGCATATACTCTAAATATTTTCAAAGTAAGTTACAAAACTGGATTTCAATATAAATCCAACAAGTATTCGGAACTCTAAAATTCAAATTTCTAATTAAGTGGTCTCTGTAAAAGCTATTTATTAGTAAAATGTAAATATTAAGAATATAAAATATGATATATTTGCAATTCATTTTTTTTTTTTTTTTTTTTTTAAAGATTTTGATGTTTTTATCTTGAATAAAAATTTTTTAAAAAAATCGCTGTTTATGAAGAATACATAGCTTAAGAAATTCTTTTTCTTTAAGAAACGAATTGCAATTTCTGTGTAGACGAATTTTTTCAGAAAGCATACAACAATTTAGAATTATTTTAAATACTACATCATTGATTTAAAATTGTTTCGCATGAAGAATGTTTATCGTTTCATTTTTGAATTTATTTTAATTATATGACAAAACTGTTTATGTTTCTAATTTATTTTTTAGCTTTTTTATTTTATGGCACCACAAATAATATCCTTTTAAAATCGTATTAATACTCGTTTTAGAATATTGTTACGAATAATGAAGAATTTAATAAAATTTACTATTTGACATTAATTATGATCTGCAGTTGGAAATATAATTTAAAAGTTTTCAAAATACCTGGCATTGAAATCTAAAATCTTAAAGAAATTACAATACATTTGCTATTATAGCTTTATAGAATTCTACAAAAAGTATTTTTCAGCCAAAGATATAAAGGTATAATAACATGTTATTTTTATTTATAACTGGATAAACGATGATTCAGTATATAAACTGATTACTGCATCCTGTGAACATAGAAGTGAATCCTACGTTCTTATGCACTTTTTCATACTGGACATACTGCTTGACCTTTAAGGCAGGTTTCTAGTTAGTATATTCTCAGAGCGGAACAACTTTGATATACCCCCAAAAAATTAAGCGCCAAATCTGGCACCACCTACGGACTTTTTAGGGTTGCTGTTTCTTATTTTGGTGTTGCCAATTTAGGTTTTTTCAGCTTTTAGGTTTTCACTGTTGTCAAATTTAGTATTATCTTGTATTTTGTACCATTTTTTGAGTCTTTTTTCAAAGTTTTTTTTTATTATTTATTTTTATTTAAGGAAAATTCATCTTGGCGAGAAAAAAAGGCGCCAAAAACAGGTATTTTGCTTGTCGAGAAAAAAATCGCCAAATTTCCGATTTGGTTGGTATATCAAAGTAGTTCCCTCAGAGCAATGTAACAAACTTAATGGAATGAGAAAAATAAATGTTTTGCAATCGATGAATTCTGTCCTCGAAATGTAGAATTTCATAAAGCTGTAGTGGCTCAAGTAATATCTAAAATTTGTTTTCTTTAATGCTAAATCAGTTCAGGAACTACTTATTTTCACAAAGAATACATTTGTTTATATGTTATCTATGCATTAAATATGTAAGCATCAATAGCCTTATGTGTTTCTGCCATTTTTATTATAATTTTTTTACTATGTTTATATGCTTTTAAAGTTAGATTATAATCCGATTAGTAAAAGAATTTTGTGTTTAACAATAATACATGATTCTGAAATAAATAAAGTGGCATATAATGCAATAAAACTTGTTCCAAACTTCCAAAAACTATTCAACGTACTAAATATCCATAAGGTTAGGTTGCCTAATATTTTTATCTAAAAACATGTTCTATGGCTCACATGTTAGTATTGTAATATCCTTTTAGTATATCAATAAAAGATGGCATATTATGTTATAAGTAAGACATAACTAAGTATTCTGGCAGATTACATGGAATGCACTCTTATACCTTTCATATTATCATCTTTATAGATTTATATTTCAATAGCACTATAAATAATAATTATTTCAATAAAATTATTGGCATCTACCATGTTTCCCATAGCAATTGACAGTCTGTCAAAATTATATTCTGCAAAGTATTTTGTAACTTTTTATTAAGGAGGAACTTAATAAATTTTGAATTTAGAAAATTTTGGACAAAATATAATAGTTTCTTTGTTTATTTCATTATGTTTAAAAAGTGGCATAGTATTTTATTTCCTGATAATATATATTATGCGAATGAAAACAAAGCTTATAAACAATATTCGACCAATAAGTTAATTAATCTATATTAGAGTAATATATATATATATATATATATATATATATATATATGCCCATCAAAATTTTGAGACTTTTTATCTTAGAAATACTTGTGATTATAAACATTTATTTTCATTTTAAATCCCAATCCGAACTTTACCTAATAGATATTATACCGTTTTCATCAAAATGATAATAACGTGATAGAAAACGTATTTCGATTTGATAAAATTTGATCATGATCATAGATTTTAATCTGCTATAGAAGTGCACTATGAATAAGACGTTAAAGAACAAAATACTTCAAGTAAGTTTCAGAAAAAGCTGTTGCTCGACTTTGAATCCTCCACAACTGGAGTACGGACCTTGCATCATAAAACCCAACCAACAACAACAACTAGCTGGAGTACTTATTTTATATTCAATTCAAATATAATTTAAAATTATTAAAAGAATAGTTGGCAAATCATTTAACTAAAAAATGAATTGTATTACAATTTTATAGATGGCATTGAATTAAGTATTCCATTGATTAGTAAATATTTTTGGAAGATCGCCATTCTTTCAGTAGATCAGATGTAATATATTTTACTGGTATTTAAGAACACTTTATTCAAAATGGCATTACGAATGTTTCAGATAGCTAGAAAATCCTTATGTGAATCACGAATTATTCCCAGAAATCAATGGTCTCCACCAAATATGAAAATGTCTTCCAAATCCTCATTCACTGGCAAAGAGCAAACAGAAGGTGAAAAAAAGGCCCTTGCCGTTGTGAAAGCTTTGGCGATCTTCTTACCAGGAGTTTACATTGGAACAATAATAAAAAGAGAAACTGATGAAGGAACTTTAATGAAAGATGATGCCAAACATCAAAAGGAGCCAGATTCTACGCCATCACCAGAATCAGTGAAATAAGTGCCATAATAATACAGATTATATATCAAAGAAGAAAACAGAAATTGACTCTCTTAAATAATACTGATGACTGGTAATCAAAGGTTAACCATTCCAAATATATTCCGATTCTTATACTCCAATGTTTCAGTTAAGAAATAGAAATAAATACTGCAATTAGTTTTAGAGTTTCTTGCGTTTTTTCTTATATTTACTTGAGGGGGGGGGGGTAGCCTATACTTGAGGGTGCCTCTTTGATTCTCGCCAAGTTATTTTATGCATTTTATTTGGTTTAATAAGTTTGCTTATATTGTGTCTCTTCTTTGTAATTTCATTATGTTTTGGCCGCCATACCTGTTTGCACGGTGTTCAGCGCAAACAGAAATGGCGCCAACCAAAAATTGCCAAATAGGCAAACTCAAATATAGTTTTACCTACTTAGGGTTTTAATTGTGAGCTGTTTTAAATTTGAAATGAAGGAAAAAATGAAAATTAATGTAATGTTGCACGGAATGCGCAAATGTTTATATTTGGCTACGAAAATAAATCATTTAAACTTTCTAATGGTTGTTGCGATTCAAGGCTTTACAGACCAAAAGCAAATATTTTATTTAATACGAAGGTTAAATTGCGCTTTAGGTCCCCTACTTCGCCAACTCGCGAATTTGAAGCGTTTTTTCATGCATGCTCATTAATTACTCTTTTGTTTTAGCCTTTTCATTGGTCGCTAATTAAATTTCACTTTGTAATAGCGGTAGAATTTTCGCCATGGCATCGGTGATTTTGAAAACGTGCCAAGTAGGGGACCTAAAGCGCATTTTCACCAATACGAATAATATCAAAATATACTCGTAATTGTATAATTTTTCTAATTAAAGAGAAGAAAATGTTCACTTCTATTAAAAAAGAGGCAATGAAAAGCAATAGTCTTAAGTTACAAAATTTTAATATAAAGAATTCTACAAAAATTTCAAAATTGTATTAAGAAGTGATAAACTAATTTTACTTAATGTCGCACAAAATTTTTAAATATATATTAAATTAATTTTTTCTGACGAATTTTCCTGGATTTATAACACTGTCTTTGTGTGATAAAACGATAAATATTTAGCGTAGAATATTAATTTCGTTACCATCAATAAGTATGTTATATTTTTTTTTACATAACAGTATATAATTATTGCGATTTCTCAGTATTCTTATTAATAAATATTTTTGCGCATAAATAACTTAGCTGTCATAAATCGTAATAGTATATGGCATATCGTAATAGTATCTAGAAGCAAAGATGCATTAGAAAGTAGAAATTTGGCTGGAATGTCCCTTTCCACATTTTCCACCTTTGGTATTTCATAAAAAAGGAACAATAATGATTTTCGTTTAATATCGCATTTGCTTATAAAATGTATTTTTGAAAACTTTTAATTTACAAAAATAAATTACGAAACGAACTCTCAAATCCGCTTTTCTAAATTTCATCATCATATGAAAATACCTTCATTTTTGGCATTTTTACTAAAATTGCAAAATATGTTGTGGCGGCTGCTTAGTGCATTGCGAGTTTTCCATTTGCAGAGCAGAATATGGCTGTGATTTAAATCCTGAAATTTATAACACAATTCTGAAACAAACAAAATTTGCTTAATAACATTTTAAGATTAACACGAATGATTCTCTAGCGTCTTTATGGTTACACTAAGACAAATTTATGGACAGAACTAATTAAATTTAAAACAGGGAATAAACACGCTGAAAATTTAATTAGCCATATAGTTTAATTAATCATTAATATCTTTTATCTGAAAGCATAAAAACGAAAAATTCATAATATGCAAATTTAAGTCACATCTGCAAAATTTTTACTATGTTTTATGCGTTTATCCATTATTTTTAGTTTAATCAGCTTTTAGAAAAATTTCTGACATCTTATATTTCAAACTTGATATAGAATTTTATGAATTTGATAAATGTTTGTCAAATTTAATTTGGCTGAACTGGGTCTCTTAAAAATAGTTTTGAACTTCTAATAAATGTATATTAAATTTAATAATTTTTTATAATAAATTTATGAATAATTTCGAGTCTAATGAATAAAGAATATGACTAATTTTCTTTCCGAATCTTGGTTTAGCTTGGTAGATTTAAGGGAACTACTTTAATATACCCCCCCCCGAAATCGGAAATTTGGCTCCTTTTTTTCTCGCTAAGATGGATTTTCGCTAAATACAAATAATTAATAACAAAAAACACTTTAAAAAAAAAAAAAACTCAAAAAATGGTACAAAATACAAGAAAATACTAAATTTGACAACAGCAAAAACCTAAAAGCGGAAAAAACCTAAATTGGCAATACCAAAATAAGAAACAGCAACCCTAAAAAGTCCGTAGGCAGTGCCAGATTTGGCGCTTAATTTTGGGGGGGGGGTATATCAAAGTTGTTCCAATTTAAGAAATAATTACAAATTTTCTTTCTTTGTATGAAAATCTATATTTCCTTTTCTGAAAAATTCGTTTGGTGATGGATAAAGGCAAATTCAGTGTCAAAAAAGTGCGACATTCTATTTTTATATCGATATTTATCAATGAACGTCAAATTTTGAATGAGACATAAATATAGCATATTGCAATGTAACATTGCTAATAACATAGGCATAAATATAACATCACTAACATCGTTTCAGTTGATATGATATGTTTATGGTAACAAATTGAAATTCGACATCTCACAGCAGACAACTACAGTCTATTTTAACCTATTTTACATAGCTTTTTCACTTTTCATAGATAGTGGGCCATATTTACGAATAGCAAAGGATAAAACCTTAAATATTTACATGCATCCACACCGCATGCCAAAAATAAAAATACAGCATTCATCTAACAGGGGTGGAATAGAATCCAAAAGCTTCCTCTCCGAAAAACTTGGTTCCAACATTAGGCTTGGACCTCCCTTGGAATGAGTTCAAGAATTGATCATTTTAGCAGATTCAAAATGTACATCGTGTGGCATGTTTATTTCTTGTTACTAAAGTAAAAAATGAATATATTGTCGTTTCCATGAGATGAAATGTCGTGTAACGAGGCTACATATTCTAAACCAAAAATTAGGACTGTTTTTTAGGAACAAAAAATATGTGATTAAACAACCCATGGTTAATTTGCGGTTTAGGTCCCCTACTTCGCCAACTCACGAATTAGAAGCGTTTTTTTCGCGCATGCTCAATAATTACTCATTTGTTTTAGCCTTTTCATTGGTTGCTAATTAAGTTTCACTTTAAAATAGCGGTGGAATTTTGGCCATGGCATCTGCGTTTTTAAAAACGCGCCAAAGAGGGGACCTAAAGCGCATTTTCACACAGCCCAGTAGTTTTAAGATCAATAAAGATTATCGTGGTAATTAATCAATGTTACAGTTTTACATGATTTCGAAGAAAAAAAAATCGATTCTACAGTAATATGACTAAAGAGGAACATGGATGAATGAATTTGTCATTTGTGTAATTTAGTGAAGTATGCCATAGCTGTACCATTTATAGATACAAGGAAGATAGAAAACACTGTCAACCTCCTATATTCACCAGCTCAGAGCAGGCACTCCCTCTACATTTTACAAATGTATTATACTTGTGTATTTTATATATGCAATATCTCGGCTTTGATAGCTGTTGTTATTGCTGGACAGTATCTTATCTATAAATGTTTCACAATGTTTCAATTAGCATTTAGTTATAAGCTGTTCAATTTTATTAATTTTCATAAAAAATGGTGCTTGAAAACACCCCAGAGAATTTTCAACTCTGGAGAAAAGTTTAATGTAACTATTATGAGAGACTGAAATCTCATCAA
>JAPDSC010050842.1:0-11593 GCA_026290005.1 Latrodectus geometricus | reverse complement strand
TGTGTGTGTGTGTGTGTGTGTGTGTGTGTGTGTGTGTGTGTGTGTGTATTAAGTTTATAAAGTAATTTAATTAAACTAAAGTTAATATTTTTTTTCACTTGTAATGATTATATAGCAGGGGTGGCCAAACTTTTGGGATCCGGGGTCTACTCCGTATTGAAAAAAATCAAAGGCGGTCTACCAATGGTAGAGCTAAATTAACGTGAATATTTATTTTCGATAACAAGAATATGATTTTAAATACAAAATCAATTTGTAAATATTTTTAAACGTTTCCTCAGAAATTAATTTCCAAAAATCGCTAAATATGCTCTGGATTTAATAAATATATAGAATCTTAATTTAATAATTTCTTCCTCGACCGTGACTGATGTGATATCTATTAAACGTCCTTTTTTTTCAGATACGTTGTCCATCAATGTTGACATTTTCATTGTGAGATTATTGAGACATTTTCATTGTGACAATGTCCATCAATTTTCATTAAATGGAAATATCATAAAATTTATTCCTTTGAACCTAATTAAGTCAGCGAATCTTCTTTAAAATTCTTCAAACAAAACAAGTAAGTGTTAAGCGAAATCTTCGAAGTCTCGGTTTGGAATATGGATGCACTCGTCTTCCACGTTTTTGAAGTTTCTCAATTCATGTTTTCTTAATTGAAATGCATACTTTTCTATAGTTTCTTTGAATGTTTTAATCGCGCTCATCGTGTCCGTTTTAGGTTTTATAAATCGTAAACTTTTAATCATAAATCTTTAAATCGTAAATCTTTGCAGTTTGTT
Source organism: Latrodectus geometricus (assembly GCA_026290005.1). Lineage (NCBI taxonomy): Eukaryota > Metazoa > Arthropoda > Arachnida > Araneae > Theridiidae > Latrodectus > Latrodectus geometricus. The sequence continues at coordinate 10,808 of JAPDSC010050842.1, read as the reverse complement.
TTGGGTTTTAAAGCGTAGACTGTAGTAAATTTTTATTTTAAGTGTTTAATTGATTCTATGTCATAAGTTAAATTGTTAATAGCCAAGATCATTATTCGGATGGTCGCGTGGACTACCTAAAATGTCTTCGCGGTCTACCAGTCGACCGCGGTCGACGTCTTGGCCACCCCTGTTATATAGTTTAATTAAATGGAAGTCATAAAACTCTCTGTTTTCTTTTTTTTATAATTTTAGTCTTTTTACTTCAATGCATTATTTTTACTCTAAAAACACACAACAAATTATTCCATGTAAATGAAAAAGTTAAAGTAACTATAATAAAAATCTGAAATAAATTTTTTTTTCCCAAAATAATTTTATATGATATTTAAATTGCTCGTTAATCATTCAGCATTTTCATTTCAATGTTTTAAATTGAAGTGAAAAATTGTTTCATCAATTGATTGACTGTTATGTAATTCTAAATTATTTCTATTAGTTCTTATCATTTGTTAAAATAATATATTGCATTTTTTAGTGAAATAATGAGAAAAAATAGACTCTTAAATTCCTGGTATTTATTTTTTTTAATGAAATGTAGTTACAAATACAAAGGCAACATCTTTTTTTTGTAGTACATACATTATAACAACAGATGAGACTATTTTCAATATTTTTTATCTTTCTATTTTCTTTAAGCAAATTAAAGAAACAATATACTAAAATAAACAGAACCTTGTAGCAAATAAAATGATATATTTATTTGAAATACAAACAATTTTGTGTATGAGGAAAATCTTTTTAAAAATTTATAATCAGATGAAATTTTATATACAGCAAACAATAAATTTATGATTTAATAAATCACAAAGAAATATAATAAATAAATGAATGACTAGGAAGCAAATACGAAGCTTGAAATATGGAATTTCATTTGCAATCAAAAATCATTTTAAAGAAATTTTAAGTCACCGATAAATTCTTTCAGAAAAGAAAGTTACTGAATTGTTCTGAATACACTGATAATTAAACGAAAAAGATCGAATGGATAGATACGTACTTTAAGATTTCGTAAACATTATTGATATTCAAAATCAAATATTTTATTGTAACAAAATTATTGATAATTAAATTAAATTACTGTTAGAAGTAATTTGAAAAGTTAAATTTCCATATTACTATTTTAACAAATATTCTGAAACGTATCTTTTCTATAAAAGAATACAAAAACAAAATACATATATTTTATTCAATATGTAGGATTAATTTTATATAATAATTAAATATCATAATACGAATTTGAGCTATTTTTACACATATTTATAGAAATGCAAAAAAACACTGATTCTGAGTGACTATTAAATGCAGATTTTTCAAATATTTAACATGTGTTAATCAAAAACTTTAACAATAATCTACCAAATCACAAATTTGAAGCAACTCGTTGCTCATGAAAAATATGAAAATAACAAAATTCAGCTTTTTTAAATCAATATGTGATTTTATATTAAAGATATAGGTAAAAATTAAATTACAAAATAATTAAGAACCCTGTCACAAAAGTCAGTATTATTTGAGATTAAAGGATTCTGATAAAAAAAAATGGCGGCCAATTAAGGTATTTTCTTAAGGTAAGGTATTGCACATTGTTTGATATTTCTATCAAACATTTAGACAAAAACTTTGTAAACGCAACTATACCAATTACCGTATTTTTCGCCGTATAAGACGCACTTTTTCTCCCCAAAAATCAGGGGGAAAAAGTACCTGCGTCTTATACGGCAAATACAAAAGCCCACCATGGCAAGGAATACGAATCAAAGATTCTGTCTTTTCATAAATTTTGTTATTGATGCGAGGAAGAAGAATAACTTTGAAATGAGCCAAACTTGGAACATGGATGAAGTCTCGTTCCGTGCCATCTAACAGAACCGTAGATAACAAAGGAGCCAAAAGCATAACCGTAAAAACCTCAGGGCATGAGAAAACCCACTACTCGGTTGTGCTGTCCTGCTGTGCAGATGGTACCAAACTGCCGCAAATGTCGATCTTTAAAAGGAAAACATTCCCAAAAGAAACAATTCAACGGGGAGTCATCATGCACGTTATACAGTTGATATAAAATATTTTACTACAGAATTTGGTTCATAATTTTTTTTTTTTTCTAGATTTGCCTCATTTAAAATTGGGTGCGTCTTATATGCCGGTGCATCTTATACGGCGAAAAATACGGTAAGTTCAATTCCCAAAAAGAAAATGGAAGAAATGGGTCTTTTTTTTATTTATTGAGAATAATATTTATTTCAAATTAAAACTAGTTGAAGTATTTAAGTAACTACTACTGCGTGTCTATAAAATATTCCATAAGATTGAAATAAAAGCATTAGCTTAGCATATTTATGTTTTTCCGTTGAAGCATTGATGTTACAGAAAAAATATTTACACAAATAAGCATTTACTACTTCTTATGCTCTCGTTATTCCTAAGAAATTCGTTTGAACTGTTTGTTAAAATCATACAAATTTCTTACAGATAAATCTAATGATTGCAATTGATGAGCTGGTGCGTGCAGTTTAAATTGTGCGTTTTGGTCAATAGACAATGAAAAAGACATCAAACCTCAAAAGAACTATCTAAAATACCATTCACGGCAAACAAAGAGGATTTTAATTTTTGCTTGGCAAAATTTTCTAATTCATTTAAAACTATATAATATTTCACCAATGTCTGAATTCTATGCTGGAAATTTAAATAGCAATTTAGAAAAATCTTTGGGTGTTACAATTGACAATAAATTATTAATGACTGTAGTGAATAACAAAGGTCCGCAATATAAGTATGTTGGAGTTCTTCTGATTTCAGCCACTTACAAAACAAGATACAAAAGTTTTTATTTTGATCTGCGCAAACATCTAGGAGCAAATATAAAACACCTCCTTCAGTTTCACTTGCGGCATCCACAATAAGCTTAAGCAAGTCAATTTAGTATTCCAAGCTTCCGATAGATGGTGTAAATCTGGAAAATAAAATTCTGTTTTAAAAAATACACTACTTTTAGGCTATCTGATATCTTACAATAAAAAAGCATAACGAACACCTTAAAAAATTTAAGATTTTTTCAAAACAAATAAATTGAATATTTGTTTTTACAAATTAGTTGGAACCGATAAACTATTTCTTAAAACCGGAAATATGTAAAATAGAAATATATTTATTAAAGCTTGAAATTAATTTATTCAAAAAATTACATTCGTTTTCATTTTTTCTCAAAAAAAGTAACTCAAACTTGTTAGCCATTCATTTGGTTATTTGCAAGAAATTGAATTTCTTGTTTGAAATTTGAAAGCTCTTTTTCATCCTTTATTATTTTTCTCCATCATTTAATCATCAGGTAATTTTTAAGAACATACTACATTTGAAATAAAATTTGGGATAGCAGATATATGTATACATATCTGCCATCCTAATTTATATATATATATATATATATATATATACAGGGTGCTTCAAAAAAATGTATACACACTTTGAACTTCCATAGAAAATTTATTTACCGTTCTACAAAGTTAAATTTCAGGAAAATAGAAAGCTGAAGTCCAATGTAAATGAAACATAAATAACAAATGTTAATACTGTTCAAATTGGTGACCTGCAGCATCAATAGCTGTTCGAGGCTGACCTGAATGACCTTTATGCACATAACACACTGTTCCATGAACTTCGAATTTGTCTCGTATGCGTGTAATTGTTAATCTTGAAGGTGGTTCTGTATCATACTCCCTTCTCCACTGTATTTGAACTTCATTTACATTCTCAAACTTCCAGTACCACTTAATAACCTGCTTACGTTCTTCAAAACTCAAACGTACGTCCCCCATGTTGATATTACAAATTCCAACTGATAATATAACATAGAGGGACGATTATGCTGGCACCTGGCGAAGAAATATAACATTAGCCTTGTAGAGCGGGAAAACTACAATAGTTTAAAGTGTGTATACATTTTTTGAAGCACCCTGTATATATATATAAGTAGTATATGTCCGGTCTTCAGGACACTCAAAAAACGCTATATTTTTTGCAAAATAAGACCTATTTTGCAAGTTTTATAGCTGTTTTTTGATGAAAAATTGTAAAAATAGAACATTTTCAATTTTTAACAATTAAACAAAAAAGTGTTTTTTTTCAATAAAAAGTGATGATTTTTCACTATAAAATGCAGTATTGTTAGCTTTTTTAAGCTGTTTTATGATAAAAGTTAGATAAAATTGAGTTTTTTATAGTTAAAATTTAAAGGAAAAAGTATGTTTTTTAATAAGAAATGCTATGTTTTTGTAAGTTTTTTGAATTGTTAAGATAAAAGCAATTGTATGTGTTTTTTTAAAAAGATAAAGATTTAAACTTCTTCCAACTCGTAATCATAATATTTGTCATTTATTTTACCTTTGTAATTGAATAGATAATTATTTTTATTTATTTATTTTCTTAATTGCTTTTTCAGATAAATCACCATGACAAGAACTTAAGTAAAAATCTTTTTCATTATCGTTTACTTCTAGTTTTGCAATTAATGAAGATCCAAATTTTGTTTTGATTTTTTTCAAAGATATCAAATTGTATTTTCCAACTTCTAAATCTCTCAATTTAAAAGTTTCAGGATATATATTCTTTTTGATGTTGTTGAATTCTTCCATTTATGATATTTCATTTTATTAAATGGTTTTACGTTTTCAAAAATATTTTCTGAAGATATTTATTTATAATGTAATAAGATGTTTCATCTACTAATTCAAGTGCTTTTTTTCTAATATCCTTATTTTCAACTTTTAAAATTAGTTCTGTTATTTTATCAATATATTTCATTATTAAATCATCAATTCCGGATCTGTCATGTTTTTTATTGATGTCAATTAAATCGCTAATCACTTTTGAAAATTCATTTATTTCTTCATTGATATCTAAGTTCTTTATTTCTTCCATTTATAGTATTTAATTTTATTAAATGTTTTTACTTTCTCAAAAGTATAGATTTTCTCAAAATTATCTGAATATATTTATTTATAATATCATAAGACGTTTCATCTACAACTTCAAGTGCTTTTGATTTTACATCCTTGTTTTCCACTTTTAAAATTAGTTCTGTTATTTTATCAATATATTTCATTATTAAATTATCAATTCCCAATCTGTCATATTTTTTATTGATTTCAATTAAATCGCTAATCACTTTTGAAAATTCAATTATGTCTTCACTGATATCTAAGTATTTTATTTCTTCCATTTATAGCATTGTGTTTTTTTTGAAGGGTTTTTCTTATACTGACAACATTTATACAAAGAACACATAGGACCTAATATTCTAGGACATTTAGGTATATCAAGATCAATAGCTGATATATTTAATTCCTTAAATATTTTTTTCTCAATTGATCCTCCCTTATAAGCAAATCTACCACCATATTCATCATGCAAATATAAAATATAATTTTTAACATTTTCATTACTAATCCATAGACTTTTATCATCTGGACATCTTTTAAATCTAAGACCGTGAATTTCAAGAGTGCATTTACGAACGATATTCATTTCTTGTTCTGTTAATTCACAATTGGGTGTAAATACTTGAATTGTTTCAGAAATTGGTTCTGTTAAATGCGTCCAACTAATTTCTCTGACAATTATTTTATCTGGAAGGATAAATCCTTGAATATTGAATATCAATGATATATCAGTCATTTTATTTTAAATGCATTTTTATAAAAGGTTTTGAATAATTTAAAATCACCTACCCCAGATCTGGAGGGGGTGATTTTAGAAATAAAAATAAGAAAGAATAAAATAAAAATTTTGTAGATTAAAAATATGAAAGATAAAAAATTAAAGATAGAAAGTAAGAAAGATAAAAATTATTGAAGATATAAAAATTAAAGATACAAAATATAAAAGATATTAATATCCAAAGGGAACAGTATTATAATCATCTAAGATTCTACGTTTATCAAATCCAAATGTATATCTTTTATTTGTTTTTATACTTGAAATATTTCTATCTTTTTCGATTTTAAATTGGTTGATTTCTACATCTAAATAATCTGTTTCACCAGTTATTATTTTCATTCTATTATCAAAATCTAATATCGTTTCACTTTGATACGACATTTTAAATCCTTTAACTTTATCACATATAACACCATTATTTAATTTATATCCATAATCTTTTCTTGCTCCAGCTATCCAAGATTCTATGTATTTATCATTTCCCAATTCATCAGTCCATTCTCCTAACATACATCCAGTTTCAATTTTATTAGTTCCATTGTCTATATATACAATACTGTCTGTATCATAATAAAGTACTTTATCTCCTAATTTATCAAGCATTTTATATAATCTTATTCTAGCAGAACTCGTTGTAAATGCTGCTATATATACATTGGTATTGAAATTGTTTTTAACATATTGATCTTTCATTTTATAACTCATTTCAACACAGTCGCTATTCATAAAATTCATATTTAAATCTTTAATTGTATCATCTAAAATGATTTGATAAAATTCTTCAATTTCCATTACATATTTAGTCTGTTGAACATTTAGTCTTTGACCAAACTTACCCCATAAGGAATTTAAACATATCTTAGCTATAAATCTCATACCTGGATTTTCTGCAATTTTATCTAATTTTATACCTAATTTTTCTTTAACTACTTGTCTGTATTCTTTTTCACTTTTAAAATTGTTTTTCCATTTATCACAGGTTTCTAATTTTATTTTTAAAAATGTTTTGACATACTCTTTAAATAATTTTTTGGTCTTATTTTCAAAATGCCACACTTCATAAATATTCTTTATTTTATATCCTTTTTCGATAGCTAGTTTTATCTCATCAGTTGTCCAAGTTCCAATTATACATCTTTTCTTATCACTGTGTATACATTCAGAATTCCTTATCTCGTAACAGATTTCGCATTTTCTCTTTTCTAAAAGTGTTTTGAAATGGTTACATTTTATTGTTTCTGAACATCTTTTACACAAGGAAAATATTAATTTTTCTGCTTTATATGGTAATACAGGATGATATAATTTCCTAGGTGGAAGCACTTTACATTTTATTAATCCATACCATTTCTCATCATACTTTTTAGGATTAAATATCTTTTCAGGATGCCCAATAGGATAATAATCAAAGTAATTAACTGTTGGATATAATGAACATACATCTATATATCTGCCTTTCAAATTATCTTTCATTTCATATTTTAATTTTGTTGGTTCACATCTTCCTCCATAAAAAGCATCTCTTGGATTTAAAGGTTCAATGAAATCTCTTTTCCATTTCTTTTTCATATATTTCTTTATATCTTTATTATTATCAAAATCACATTCCCAAATATTAACTAATTCATATCCAGCTTTAATTATCTTTTTGTTTATCTTTTTAGTTCTTTTATATAAATCATTCATAAGCATTTGATTCACAGTATTTATTTGTGTTTTTGAAAAGCATTTAGGACATCCATGCCAAAAGCATCCATGAAATTGGAACACTGTATTATCATAAAATCCATCAACTTTGTAATATTTTTTACCTAATTTTAATTTTTTCTCTTTACCATGTAAAGCATGTTGTATATTGATATTTTCTTTTTGAGATATATAATCTAACCAAGCAATTGATTTTTTACTGTATTGATCTTTTTTAATTACATCTTCATCAACACCAATTGTATTCTCTTTCAAGAATTTATCTCTATAAATTGCCATACATAAACCAGCTAAAGTTACATATTTAAAAGGATCAACATTCATAATTTCTAAGAATAATCTTCTTAATTCTAAACATCCTTTTCTCAAAATATCTACATCAGATCTACAATATTTAATGAATTCTTTTTTAAAATCAAATGTTTCATGTTTTACTGAATCATACCATTTAGTAAATTTTTTCCTTTCCTCTTTAATCATATTATCATATCCATAATAATATTTTCCAGGATATTTACCTACATAATTTTGATTATTTTCAGTGTTAAAAAGATGAGGAAAATAACCTTTTGCTAATTCAGTTAATCCAAAAGTCTTAGGAAATTTTTTAAGCGCACACATTGTAAAATTAATTGAATCTACAAATTTTATTTTATAATCTTCAGCATTCATAAAATTAAGCTTATTGCCTTGATAAATTGTGTATACTTTGAATTGATTTTTAAAGCAATATTTTGCTAAAAATTGAAAATCAAATCCTTTTCCATAATGAGCTATAACTGTATATCCATAATGATAATAATTAAATAACCATTCACAAAAATCATCTTCGTTATTGAATATTTTTTTCATTACCTTTAAAATCATGGCATATAATTAAATTAACTTTATGAACTCCTGAATCTTGAGTTGTTTCAACATCAAAAAATAAATATTTTTCAGTATAATCATGTTTACATTGAACACACCAATCCTTTTTATTTATTATATTTTGAACACAATTATTTTCACAAACACCTCCTTTACAATCTTTTTTCTTCATAAAACATTTGTGATCTTTGTTAACCCATTTCCAACAATTTTTACATTCGTATTCACCACATTTGTGATCCTTTAATTTTCTTTCGTATGTTTTTAATACACGCTTACATTTTAAACATTTTGCAATTATCTTACAAACACTCAATCCTTTTTTATTTATTTGTTTATGATTATCAAAACAATTTTTTCCTTTAAATTTTCTATTGCAATGCTTACAAAATATATCATCTCCTTTACAATCAGATTCTTTTACAAAACACCTGTCACATTTTAAAGGACACTTATGTTTATTTGTTTTTTGCATATCCAATTTTACAATAATCACAATAATTATCTTTACCTAAAAATCCTGTCATTGATGTAATTACATTAAAATGATTCCTATCTTTATAAATGAAAATACATGTACATTTTTGTATATACTTACCACTATATATAATCTGATTTCCATTCTCTCTACATACTACATTGATTTGAATACCTAAGAATTTTTCAAATATTTTAACTTCTTCCAGGTTACAAATTTCTAATGGTATATCACATAAACTATGTAATTTTGTAGCTAGATTTTTCTGTAATAAACGACCTTTTTTAATATACTGAATTTCGTTATTTGTTAAGTTTTCAATATCTAATTTCTCACTTAATAATTCAGGATTTTGAATAGCTAAAGCTACTACTATCGATCTAGCTAAACATAAATTATCATCATTTTTAATTTGTAAAATACTTTTCTTTTTAACTGGATCTGTTTCAGAATATAATTTTAAATATCTACCTCCTTGAGGTAATTCAATTACATTAAAATCAAAAATGCATTCAGTTATATTTAATTCTTTATATTCAATTTTATTATTTAAAGTTTCTAAATATACGTCATAAGCATCTTTAGTATTCATCATATCAGGATGAAAAGGAACACTTAATTTAGGATTATATACAATTATATCAACTTTACCATTTATATTTCCAATAGCTCTTTTAAATATTTTTCTTAAAATATCATGATAATTTTCAGGTAAAATTTTAGATCCTTCAACTCTATATTGTTTTCTATATGCTTTATATTTTTTAATATATTCACCTCTTGATTCAATAATTTCATAATCAGGTTTAAATAACTTATTTAGTTTAACTTCTTTTTTAATTTTTTTTATTTTTCACAGGTTCAAAATCTTTAGTATCTTTATTAAATTTTAAATTATATGAATCAAATAATTTTTTAATATTTTCTCTTCTCTTTGGATATTTAATAAATATTTTCTTTTTACGATCTAAATAATCAGAAGTATCTGAATCTAATATATCTGTTAATACTTGTTTATAATTTCCAGTTTTTCTAATATATGATATTATAGATTTAATAATATCATTCTTAGATTTACTTTTGCTTTTTATTTTTAAATCTTTTATAACATTTTTCAATTTTTGAATACTCAAAGTACTCAAAGCATTCTCAATATGAATAAACGCCATACTTGTATTGAAATAAAAAACAAGAAATTTTTTATTTCTATTTATTAGAAAGTATTTTTATAAAGGGATTTTAAAAAAGATAAAATGTTTTAAAAGATATTAATATTTAAGATTTAAGATTTCATTAACAGCCATTATATCTGCTAATAATTTTTTGTGTATTTTGCTTTTCTCATGTCTCGCACGATGCCAAAGGGTGTAGTACCTGCCACAAATACAGCGCTCAGATTGAGAATAAATATCTTTGGTACACTGTATACAACGCGACATCCTTTTCTTTATATGCATATAAAATTCTTCTTCATTCTTTTTTATCTTACAATCTCTACAAATCATTTCCATTTATTATGGTTTATTTTTTTAAATAGAAATACTTTATATAAATTATGATTTGAATAATTTTTAAGTAGCCCCAAATTGGGGCTACCTATAAAATAAAAAAATCTCTTTAAAATTCTAATGTTTTAAAATTTTTAAAAAATCATTACATACAGACGTATTGTTTCAGTACGTCCAGATTTATTAATGAAATATGTATTTGCATGTATGTTTTCTATAGGAGGTGAATGACCTCCTATGTAAAATTCTTTAAATTTTATTTTATTTTTATCAGAAATCTCTTTACCATTATGACAATTAGGTTGGGACCCATTTTGGGTTCCTACTAAATTTATTAAATTTATTTTATATTTTCATCAATGAAAATTGCATGTGGTTGTTTATTTTTTAGAGAGCGTCTACCAGACGCTCTTCAAAATCTTTATAATTTTTCTGTAATGTTAGCACCATTTTGGTGCTACATAAAAAGTAAAAAATTATCTTATTTT
>JAPDSC010050821.1:0-15700 GCA_026290005.1 Latrodectus geometricus | reverse complement strand
TATTTTCAATAACCATTTCAGAAATTTCAAAGACGCTTTCTAATAGATATTTTTTAAAAATCATGAACATTGGAAGCAAACAGTGCAAATATAGAGCTTATTTACGCTCTAGCCATGTAATGAAATTGCTTATCTGCTAATTTACAAATATGTAATGTGCCAAATACTCTATAGTTATGAAATAAATAAGCTCTAAGTCTGAGATATATTTGACAGATTTATAATAATCTTAAATAAATGCGATGATGTGCTTTTCTTTAATGTAACATGCGAAAAAGGCAAAATATTTGCGATTAATTTTATTTTGGTCAAGGTACGACAAGGAAATTTTGTTGCATTAACTATTGCTTACTATGGAATTCCCGTTGAGTTACTCACTGGCGAAAGGGTAGAATAATCTACATTAAGTTTGGCTTTAAATTTAAGAAACTTTAGAAATATACCAATACGCAATATTTCTAGGTTTTTAGGAATGACAATTATTTTATAGAAATATAAATTAACTGCTTTAAAAGCACATTCAAAATGACAAAGATACATTAGGTGTATTTTATGTAACTCTGCATGTTTATAAGTATAACAACCCAAGGATTAGAAACACTTTGTTATTAGCTAATACATTCAAAGTGAATGTCTATTATTGCCCAATACACCAAAAATCATAGGATGTATATCCAAAAAAAAAATTTCATTTATATAAAATGAAATTGAAATACTTAATTTTCAATCAAATATAAATTTTCATACAGCAAGTAATGTTGATACATGCAACTTTCTGATAATTTACTTTCTGCAAAATAGAAATTTAAATTTCATGACTATAAAAAGCAATAAAAGGTAAAAATATTTGAAAATCAAATAAAAATTATCAAAATTTGCTGCACGAAATATTTGCCAAACTTTCTCGGGTTTTAAAAATTAATAGACAACTGTGGGAAAGATAAATAAACCAATTTAGATTTAAATCTATATTATTAAAATTTCTATAAATAAGCTATTTATTGTCACTCTTATCAGTGATTTATCAATCAGATAAATGGGAAGTTATTTGTGTGTGTTATTAAATTGTAATGATTTTGTACGAATATATACTGTAAATTTAGGAATATCATATTTGTTGCATGCTTTTTATGCATGATTAAAAAGATTTGTTTACACTCGAATTTCTGATAAACTAGATTATCTATAGTAAAAAGATACCATATAAATAATATGAATCTTTTCTTTCCACTTAATGATAGTTTTAAGCAATTAAATTTATTTTAATTGCAAAATATGTAACAATGTACAGACTCAATAATGTACCATTAACTGAAAAAATACCTCTTAAATATTAGAATATATTTTAAACTAATTTATTTAAGTTTTAATATCAGGAAATTTTCCAATTATGTCCTTAAATTCAAGAATGAATGTATTTATTTAAATTAATTTCTTCCCATTTATTCTTAAATAGGAGATTAAATTATGTGCATTCGATCTAATATCACTATGTAATGAATTATTTAAGCCTTTTCTGGTACGAAATGGTCTCCCTTTTTTAAATAATTGACTTGTAATATTTTAATCACAATAATCGTAAAAGCAGAACACTTCTTATTATTGCAAGCAGTTTATATCCAACATAATTACATAATACCGTTAAGTGTTTACCGAGGTCTTTGTGAATTATCCAACAATCGTTTAATAAAAATGCTTTTATCTGAGAATTATTATTATTCAAATTAATGAACTTAATGTAATTGATTATTATCATTATGCATGTATTTCCTTTTTATGGGATATATCAGGACAATGCAACGATAAGAATGGTATATTCTTGTTATGTTAATTGTCTTAAATTAATTAGGTATTATATTCCATTTACATTTGCATTATCTTTCAATTAACTACATTTAACAAAAAGTAAGCTTCCTTGTCATTATAATTTGAGAAAAATATACAACTTTTAAAGGAAATGTTTTCTTTTCATCAAATTTGAAAAAATATGTATCTTGCTTATTATTCCAGAGATATAAAAAATCTGTGATATTTACAAATAAAAATATAATGTACTTCATGTTATTAATTTAACTATATTAGATAAATTTCCTTTATCAACCAAATGTCCTTAAATATTTTGGATTTAAATCTTATTTAAAACAATGTTTATGATTCATTGAAAAATACGGTGGAAATGGTTTGTTATTTGAATAACAAAAAATTAAATCATTTACAGAGTATTTTGTCAGTAGGATTATTGTTATATAATTACTGCAAGTTACGTAATTGTTTTTTGTTATCCAAAAACCTGTAAAAAATTTCAAATTAATCCCATAACCGTTAACATTTATAAAATATCAAAAAACATTTTATATCATGTGATGTTGTATATGCCTTTATTTAATTAAATTGAGTTTTCATTTCAGATTATTAACAAAAAATAATTAAAAAAAATAAATCGTTTCATATTTATTTAAATTTACATAATCCATTAACTTAATAATTTATTTTATTTTATTATTATAAAGAAAAGCAATATGAATTTCCTATATAATTTCGATGTCCTAAATACCAATCAACATTTATGACTTTGATTCATTGAAAAATTTATAACATCCCTTAACATAATGCATTCAGATAACCAATTTTTAACCTAATATTTTTGAGATTAATAGATAAAAATATAAAAAACATTTCTACATTTGAAATAAGCACTTTAATTATAACTCCCTCCTTATTCTTCTGAATCCATTCTTAAATTGCTATTAAATTACCATCATTATAATTATATATATATGAATTTCTGAATAATAAAGCATTTTTAAGTTAATGTACCAAAATAAATATATTATATTGAATAAAATTGCCTTATAGTTAAGAAATTTTTATCTAAACATGTTACAAAAAACTGGTTTATAATTTAGTTATTTCTATTTATTCTCTCTTCTCCATAAATAATTTTATAATAGTTCACTACTTTATGAATAAAACCACAGATATTTCGCTTGAGATAGTGTACAGAGACGTGTTTAACTTCTTTCCAACTAAAAATTCAAAGATATAATTTTAAAATAATTTTATTAAATTTACATTTTGTCATAAATATTTATAAATAAAATGTAATATAAGTTAATAAACTGATATAAATGAAAATATTTGAAACTACATATTTTATACAAAAAGTGAAAAATATAAAATTAATTTAAAGATGTGGTTTAAAATTCACTTTTTGATGAATTATTTTAAGAAACAATTTTTAAATGCCTAAGAGATTGTTATTGGTTATGCCTTTTAATTTTTTGTTATTGAATGCAGAGTTTCCAAAACTAGTGCAATTTAAAATGAAATTTATGGTATGAGGATATTTTCCAATTTTACTATTTGGAATTCAAATTTGAATAAAATTTGCATACAGACAAATTAGTTATATGCATGCATTGTCTTATACAAATATCTCTTAAAAATCTGTATTGGTATTTATTATTCCATAAGTAAATGACTCGTTATAAAGACTCTTATTTAATCAAATAATGACAAAGTGTTAAGAAAATAAAATACTCACGACTATAATATGCAAATTACGTTTTGCTACAATATTTGTACATATTTTATTTAAATATATGTTAATAATTCATTTTATAGGGAAAACACTTTTGCACATGAATGAAAAAAGACTCTTCCGCAGTATTCTTCACAAAATAAATAGTCTGACACAGTAAATAAATCATAGTCTCAAAGAAAACAGCAGAACAGAATTGTATTCGGATAAATGCATAAAAATGTTTAGTTAAAATCAGAAAGATATAAAACATTTAAATGCAATATAATATACATAAGTTTTAAAAAAATGACTGAACTCTATATAAACACTTCATTTGGTTTTTTTTTTTTTTTTTAATATTACTAAGTGGGTTTATTTTAATTAAAAAAATTATTTTTGAAGTAATTTTTTTTGTTTTGTTCTTTTAAGTAATTATTTATAATTATGTTTATAATAGATAATAAAATATTGTTATATAATAGAATTAATTTTAAGAAGCAATTAGTGATACTTCAATAAAAAAGTATTTCAAAATTTTAGTGAAGAAATCATTTGCTTCTGAGAAGTTATTATTATCACATTCATAAAACTATGTCAGGCAATTGTTTCATTTTTTATGTAGTTAAATTTCCACAAAAATTCAAAAGTGTCCTTCTGTTTTTTTATTTTGATCCTTACTTCAGTGCTTGGAATTATTTACAAAAATCAGGTATTGTATCATATGTAGTTAAATTTTTTTTAATTTAATGTGTCTGTAATACATGGGAAAGAATAACTGATGATAAGAAAGTTATTGAAATATGAGATCAACTATGAAAAGATAACTATTAAAATATGAGATCAACTATGGTAAAAAACTATTGAAATATGAAATCAACTATGATAAGAAAATTATTGAAATATGAGATCAACTATGATAAGATAATTGTTGAAATATGAGATCAACTATAATAAGAAAACTATTGAAATAACTTTATCAGCTATTGTCTTCATAGTGAGAATGTGTATGAATATATGTTTTAGGAATACATGATTAACATCACGTTACAAAATACACTTTATAATTTTAAATTCATTTTTATTGCTAAATAAACATTTCAAAATTTTTAAATTCAATTAAAAAAGTCTAAAAATTTCCTTAAGAATTTATTAGTTTAAATATAAATAAATATTATCAATTAGTCACAGAGAGAGAGAGAGAAATTCAATCAATTTCTTAAAATTTAGTAAAAAATATTCATAAGTTTTTTATTTATTTATTTATTTATTAATTTTTTTTTTTTTTTTTTTTTAAAGTTGAATTTAAAAAACATAAAGTAATTACTAATTAATAGACTTATTTCTCTAATAATATTTTTATATATTTCAGTTAATATTATTTGAAACCATGTTGCGTCTCTCAATAACCAATTTTTATTTTAAAACGTTGAATTACATTGAACAGCATAACAAAAATCACAATTCCGAGCTACAAAGAACATTCACATTCTTGTGACACTGCAGAATAGTAATCTAAAGTCCATGGTTTAAATCATTCATTGAATACTAATGATATAATTCTGTATTTTTTTAGTAGAAAATTAAATCATTAAATATGTTACAAATGATATGACTACAAAAATGTTAAAGCAATTTAAGGAATGGAAAGCATAAAAAAATGATAATAAAATATAATATAAAAAGAATGTATAATAAAATATAATATAATAAAAATAATGATAAAAAGAAAAAGCATAATAAAATATATGAGGATAAACTCTGTTCACAATGATTTCAAAACATCATAATTAGATTTTTCAGCAGAAAAATAGTTTAAATGGCTTTACTAACTAAATTTATATGAATTAAAAATGTTTCAAGCTGAAAATAATTGTAATGGAATAAGCTTTTTTATTTCAATAATATTCTAACCTTTTATTTTTAGACTAAATAAATAAGTTTACTTTCATTAAATTCCGTCGCATAAATTACATAGTTATTTAATAATTTATATTTTCTAAGAAATTAAATTTTTTTTTAATTGTATAGTTGTATGAGGTTTATATTTCTTAATTAGAATAACGTTTAAATTAAAATTAAACGTTAAATGTCGAAAAAAACATGTTAAAAGATTACTTTTTGAGTTACTATAAAAAATACTGATTACTTTAAAATTGAAAATATGCGGATATGATTTATTAATATTTTAAAACTAAATTCTTCAGAAAATAAAATTTTACACAAGTGGAGATAAAAAAACTTTTAGAGTCGGCATTATTGTAGTTTCTTATCAAGTGTTAAATTTCCAAATAACATATTTTGAATAAAAAGTAATACTAGTTGAATTGATTCATTGATATCGTTTTGCCATTTTCTTTTTACTGTCATGAAGTAATATCCAGAGTGATTATCACGAACAATTCTTTATGATTCAATGTTTAAAAATTAAATTACTGATATGTTTTTAAATAATATCAGATTATTCTTTGATATTTATAATTCTTATAGAAATACACAAAATATACTAAATAGAGCCCATTATTAAAGCATTATAAGCTTTATATTAGTTTGGAGAAAAAGAAATCTATTATTTTTGCGTGAACTTTTTGTATCTTCTTTCAGATTCGCTTTGTAAAAAGGCTTAAAACAGTTTTTATGTAGATTTTTAGGTCTTGTGTGAAGCTACGACTGCTGACATGCTGTCACGCTTGAAAATTTTTGATATTTTATAGACATTCTCGACGATGTTGTATCCATGCGAGGTGCGTTTTTAGCATACAAATACCCAAAACCAAAATTGTGCGACGAAACCAAAATTGTGCGTAACTGGTTGTTACAGTCATATATAGGACGATAAACAACTTCGAATTTTCTGTTTGTTGTCTTTTATTTTTAAAACCTTGTACTCATAACTGAATTAATCAAACAAAAAACCGCAAGAGAATATTTTAGTGTCAAATGTCACCTTTCCAATGAGCATAAATTTGAAATTGTTTGATAGATACCTCACGAGATAGCAAACACTACAGACGTCTACCGAAAAAATAATGGATAACTTTTTCCCCGATCTTATATTATAAACCCATTATAAGCAGATTATATAAAAATGTTTAAAATATAGGGACATTTAAATAAATTCATAATAGAAAAAATTATAGTTTATTTGTAACTGCAATAAAAATTTCAGCTTCAATTTACAATTTCCTATATATGTCATTCTCATATAAATAAGGCAAAGTATGTTTATAAACAAAGAAAATATAAAAATGAAATTTAAAATATTTGCAAAAAATTTGCTTAATTTAACATGACTTAATACTATAAGAGTAGTATTAAGGCTCAATCTAAATTACTATTTAATACAATTTTCTGGTAAATATATAATATTATTTTTATGAACTGTTTAAGTGACACTTCTAAGACATACATGAATTTGAAAAATGTACATTGGAAATGAAAGTTAAATAAATCAAAAGCAAACTTCTAAGATATCTTTGTTACTATTTCTAGTCTTTCAGTGAAAAATTTTACTGACAATTGAAAGTTAATTTTTTTAGAAAGTTCCCCAGAAATAAAGAGGTGTTTCAATATAATTTACTAATTTTATTATTTCTTAGTAGTAATTGATATGATAATTAATCAGGTAGTAAATAAAATTTGAATCACATTGTTTATATAAATTTATAAATTCATGCTTAATTTAATAGCTATATAAATTTTGTGTTTGAGAACGCAAAATTTTATGATATATATCCATGATGCTCAAAATTTAACTGTGTATAATTAATCAAAATATAATTTAAGTAACTTCACACTGAATTTCCATGCCAAATTTTGGAAGACACTTTTCAGCAAATAAGATGATAAAAAATTCTACTTCATTATAAAATTAAAAAAGAAATTATTCACTTAGAAAATGTGTTTAATTAAGACTTTTTAAGAATGTTTAATTTCAAAATATAATCAAGTGATTGAAGAGTATTTTCATGAACCAAATTAAAAAGTCTTCGAAACTTTATCTATATTTGTAAGTTTGAAAGACTAAAGTTAAAATCAGATTTTATAAATTAAAATTTAAATTATTAAATTTTATAAGGTATCGACAATTAACAAACATTTGTATCCAGCATCAGCAGTACTTCAATGATTAAACTTGTAAATATCTTGCTTAAATTATTTCAGTGGTATATAAAGTGAAAACTCGTGACTTAATCATAGTTCCTCATTTCCTTTGTTATCTATTTTAAAATTACAAATCCGAAATTATTTTTAAGAGACTTTTCATGCCTAGGAGATGTATTTACTTTGAATCTCCATTTTTAATTGCATGGCAATTGAAACCAGCTACAATAACTTTTTTGAAATACCCAAAGAATTCATTTTTAAAGGTTTCTTTATTGATAAAATATAATCTCACACTTCACAACTAGGAAAACTTGGAAACCTCAAACAAGTAATTTTGACAAACATTAATGTAAAATCAAAACGGAAATATTTACCACTCAAGCTTCATTAGTGCTCTACATTAATGTGATACATTATATCCGGTGGGTAGATCCTATTACTAAGATCAGATGAGCTTGATGTGCTTTTTCTAATGTTTCCTAGTAATTAAATTCAAGAAATTTAATCTTTTAAGTAGATTTATGGGTTCACAAGTTTTAAAAGTTAAAAGTTATTAAACTATTGTGATTTTTGACAAAATATTGGAACTTATTTTTATTTAAATCATTTTGTTTTATGTACCTACTAAATTGATAAATGTAACTTTTCTTGTAAATATTTATGCACATTTTTTTGCGTAATATCATAAAAAAGAATTACTCTTATTTTGAAATATTTACCAGTTTTGAAACAAAATCAGTCTTTTATTGTAAATTATTTTATTTAAAACCATTCAAAGATTCATTTTATACAATTTTTTACAGAATCTGGTTTATTTAGATTTTCCGAAAATGAATACAACGCAATATGTTTAATTTTATTTTTGAAATTTTTCTTAAAATATATCCCTCAATATAAACATATATCACTCTAGAAATATTTTAAGCAAAGCAACAACTTTTTCTTACATCAAAATCCAAAAATTAATTTTTAAATATATGTTGTATGCGTATAAAATTAAATTTGAAATAATTTTCTTGAAAAGCTAAACAGTTGTACAGCGTTTTAAAATACTTCAAACTTTTAATACGTGACGCTTGTCAACAAGAATTCTCATAACAGGTAATTTAATATTAAATAACATGTTTCACTTCATCATTTTCAAAGAAAAGATATTATTATATTATTATTATCCCACAATTAATGTAATATAAAACATTCTTACTAAAAGAATATGTTTGAACTAGTTGTAATGTTTATCAATGTTTCAGACTAATGTATGCTGTTTCAATATATAAATAATATATGATGTTCAAGACGTAATATGATAACTAATATCAATTTTTCAGACTAATATAATTTGTGTAGTATATTATATAGGGGCAAAAAATCGTTAATTACTTAATTATGTATATGAGTCAAGTGTGTTGATTCTGTTGTCATGTATTAATGATGTTATATAGCTTCATTAAAATTATTGTGTTGCAACTCAGTAAACTAAAACCTGTTTTTATCAGTTTGATCAAAATAAAAAAATGAATGTTTAATTAATAACTTTACTAATTAAGAATTTTTTTTCATTTTTTAATTTGCTTATTTAAATTTTGAAATTTAATATAAATTTTAAAATGCTTCAATTATATAAATATATATTTTGCCGCAGTCAATTAATAAATATGTGATTATAATTTATGAAATTTTAATTAATAATTATATTTATAATGCCAACATTTAAGGGTGTTGTTTTTAAAAAAACAATACTAAACATTTACCAACGTGACATAAGATAAAATTGTAATTACATATTCACTATGAAATTTAAAAGTAGGTCAGATTGATAAGTTAAAGTGTAATTCATCTCCCAAGTTGATGAACACAATTGTGGAGGATATCTGTAGCTCTACTTTTCTAAAGCGACAAAAGCCACTGACCGAAAACAGCAAACTACATTATCGACTTCTAGCAACCTACACGAAATATGCTGAGGACGGAAGCGGAAAACATTTATTAACTCTGGTTGGTCACTAGCTACATTTCCCACTTCGCATCCCTGTGTGTATTTCTCGCGTGGAAGTGGAATCGGATGACCATTAATTACTATGTCAACAAGCACTGGTGCCTTGGGCAATATAATATTCCAGAACAGTTGCTGCCTGCTTCTCATTAAATATATTTCGTTTATTGCGTATCATTATGAATTTCTCTTTAATGAGAAGCAAATCATTAATAAATATGTAAGATGATTTCCCTGGATGTTGAAGTTCTGTAGAAAATGTAATGTTATATAAAATGATTGCAATAAATAATAAGTGTTAATATTCATCATATTATTCTGCATTTGAGAATACTGCATGTTAATTTCTTCTGAACATAAGATAATATAAAATTAAAACTGATAAATGTAAGAAGGATGGCACACACACAGTATGGAATTAAAAATAGAAAATACTTTATGTTATTAACACATTATTCTTTTAAGTAAATATAATATCTTTAAATGTTGTTTCAAATAATTTCCAAGATATTCATATAATTTATTTTCTGTACAGAATTTTGCTTACAAACATAAATAATTTTATAATACATATTTATACCCTTTTATTTACTAAAAAATGTAGCTTAATTACATCGATATTTTTTATTATTCAATGAAATTTTTGTTATAATTTTTGCCAGATTCCATTTTTCTGCTATATACAATTTAATGTGAATCATTAAAATAACTTTTTATGATGATTCAATAAAGTATATTTTTTACATTACTCGAAAATTTGATCAAGATTTTATTTAATTCTCGTAATTATAAATATTTTTTCTAATAAAAAAACTTAGAAATAAGACATGAAAGAAATTATAATTATGTAATTCTATTATGTGAAAACATCAATGATATTTTCCACAACTTATAATTTTTATAATAGAAAATATTTTCAATAAACTGTTTCGGAATATAAAAAGGCATCTATAATTTTAAAAAAAAAGTATTTTTGATATCAAATGTAGTAGAATATATATAACAATAATGTTTTTTTAAATAATAACTAAAATAAAAACTTATTTCTTTGTGTTTATCTTAATAATATATTTAAATTAAATATGTATAGATATTTTTAATAATTTTCAAAAATATACAAAACAATTAAAATTTGAATTAAATATGTTCAAAATGTATGTTATAGGAAATCTAAAGTATTACATTTAATTGTGTTATATTAAATTTCTTGTGTTAAATTGAATTTCTTAACTTATAATGAAACTGCTTGACATGTTGTTTTTATATTAAAATACATATTTAATTTCCTTGAAAATAATGATTTTTTATAATTTATATAAATATTTTGAGTTTCAATACAAATAAAAACTTTCAAGACCTATAGCAATTTACCCATTTATTATACATTAAAAATACTAATAAATTATAATATGCAAATTTAATTGTTATTTGAAATTGTTGTACGTGAAATCGTAATTAATTGATGTATAAATTTTTCATTTGCTTATCGGCAATATATTCTCTATACAAATAAGAAGCATACAAATATACTTTCATGACAGAAGGTATATTAAATTAATCCCATATAATCATATCTGTTTTAGTATATCAATGCTTGATTTATAGAAAGAATCAGTGAACTTGTATTAAATTTAGGAAATTCTATAAGTATGTAATTATTATCATTTGTAATTAATATATGCCTAAACAAATTATGTGAAAACTCTTTACATAAAATATTTCGTCATTTGCTAGCAAATTTTAATCTTTGCTTCAATTACTTCAATATTATTAACGAAAGAAAGGAAAGAAAACTGAATTAGCAAAATAAAATTTGTACATTAATGGAATATTTTTTAATATAAAATTTGTTTTTCCTAAACTTTTTGGGTAAATGATTTCAGATTATGTATGCCATAAAATGTAAAATATTCAATACTAAATTAAAAATCCTTCACAACTGAAGAAATTACTTGTACTTAAACTGTTAGTATATCATCTTTAAGTTAAATAATTATTAATTTGCGATACATGAAAGATTTGCATAATATAAAACAAAACTTTATTTTACCTTAATAATTTTACTTAAAATATATATTTCTATTGGAAATGTGGAGCAACGCACCTCATACTGCCAGCCTAGTTGGCACAGGACTACACCAACAACAATAAAAAACATTGTCCTTAACTCCTTGGAGGTCACATGGGGCACAAAGTCACCCCAGGATTTGAAAACCAACAAGCATGGTAAAATTATTTACCTTTAATCAATCACCATTTCAGTATCCTCCTGTCACACTTTCAATCAATCACCCTTTCTTTCTCCTTAAAATGGGCATTGCAAATTTTCCCCTTCCTTTCTTTTCATTTAAAATAACCGTTTCTTGGAATTCAAATGGTATTGGGGTGACTCTATGCCCTGTGCGATCAGTATTGTTTCAAACTTTCTTCTAAAAGCAGCTCATTTTCATGTTCGTACACTATTTTATCATTTTATTTCTAAAGAATAATTTACAAACGTAAATCAATAGAATATTAAAAAAATTGATTTTTAAAATCTCGATTACATGAAATTGAATCTTCTACAAAAGATATTGATGAGATTGAATCTGATGAAGAAATTCATAATTCTTATGCTAGAGATATTTAATTTGAGCAAGTGTAGAAAACAAAGAATCTGATTTAGGAGAAAATTTACTTTTGTAGCAAAAATAGTACAATTTAAAAACAGTGCCAAAAAAAGAAATTTCTCAAAATTTGGAATTTGATTAAACTGTTAAGAAAAAAAAAAGAAATTTTTCAGTATAATAAGGCAACTACAAAAATTTACTAGATGCAGCAAATAAAACAGTTGTTTAATATTCAACAACTTAAACAGCCAATAGAGTCAAAAACCAATAGGTCAATGATTGTTTTTATTGAACATTGATATACTAAGAAATGTATATCAAAATATATTGTTTTAATTTTACTAAATAAATCTTCTAAAGCTATATGCAAGTATAAAAGAAAATTTCTTAAATACTAAGCACTATCCCTTACAGAGTCACATATGAGGAGAACTAGAAAAATATTTCTTAAAAGACTCTTCCAAAAAATCAATGAAGACAACTCAAGTGAACTAAAGTTGATTCAATGTCCAACAAAAAGCTCGAAATCCGACAAATCTGATGAAAGCCCGGGATGCAAGGATACAAGGATTATTTGTAGAAATCATTCTTATGATTGTCAGAAGTATATGTCGATTCAGAATATTTAGCATAAAATTTTGCTCTTATGATTAAGAATATTTTATATTTCAAAACAATGAAAATGTTTTCCTAAGAATAGAATTATAGTTTCACAATTAAAGAGTTAAAAATGGTTGTTTATAATGATTAATGTTTTTTTAACTTATTCCTCATTTTTTTTTAAATATAACTGATTGGAATGAAATAGTCTTTCTACGTAGCCTCCAGTATCAATGTTGTGAGCTTGCCTTCTTCTGCAGTGTTAAATTAAGATAATTATGAACTTCTAGGAAATTATATCTGCAATATTGCTCTCATTACCCTACTTTCTAGTTATCCAGTTTTTTTAACAACTTTTATAAACGTAAGACTAATTTTTCACAAGCATTCATAAAAAGAATGATTATCAATTTTTTTTCTAAACGTTAGGTTAAATTATTAATGCATATTAAAGATAAATTACAATTTAGATTTTTTAAAAAATAGGTATTTATATAAAATAAATATTCAATAAATTCATAATCTTAGGAAGTTAAGCACATATCATATATACTAGTAAAATAATATAGTTTTATTCATTAACACTATGGTTTTAGAAATTTCTTATACGCTTATCCGTACAAACGCGTGTCAATTTGACGAATGAAGGAATTCATATATTTAAAGGAGAAAAATTTAATTAAACAATAAATATAAAAAATGAGGTATGTATATTTAAATGGTTTTTATTATGAAATAATGTTTTACTACATTACATCAATATTTTCCATTCATCTCACCAGCGTTTTATACAAATATTCAATTTATGTAAGAAGAAATACCAAATATTTGGTCATAAATACTAAATGGTTTATTTAAAAATTAGACATAATGGAAATATATTACAAGCAAACTAGATGTTCTCTGGTCCAAAGGAAAAATTAACAACAGGATACTCTACTTAGCTGTCAACTACTAGAAAGTCATTAATAGCAATGCTAATAATAAAACGAACAAATAAATTAAAATTAATTATAACGAACCAAGTTAAATGTAAAACTACTCTTCAGAGAAATGATGCTACAGTTACAGATAAATTTGGTATAGCAATAAGAAATGATACATTAATATGTGTTCTGAACAGAATAGATTCCCAAAATACTGATGTTGAAATATGAAAACATTCGCTTATAAATATTAGATAAGGAATACAGTTTATAAGTCGACAAACATATACATATGAACGGTTAAATTAACAATGTTGAGTTTAAAATAAATACAAGCATAAAAATTATTTCAATCAATAAAAATACTTCATAATATTAAAATAAATTGTAATTTTTATGAAACTGAAACACTTTTAGTTGCATATTAAAGTTCACTAAGTTAATGATGCATAAGGAATTTTTAGAATCAGTATGAAAATATTTCATACAAGAAATTTTTAACCTGAATATAAATTCAATTAAATTTCATGCTATACTGCAGTTAACTTGATAAATTAAGAACATGTTTATAAAAAAATGTCCATAATTTCAATTGTTTAAAAATAACGCTTAATTTTTTACTTAAAATTCATAACAAGACATAAAGTATATGATTACGAATGTAAATAATACAAATTGAAATTTAATTTAAATTTTTTTTAATTATACTACATATTATTGGAGATATATTTAAATATATCTTTTTTAATTAAAAATTCAAAATACAAATATTAAAATTTTCATTGCAAAAAGGAACTATTTAAAAAATGTTTCATGTTTTTTCCGACAACAAGGAATTCGGCATAAATAAAACTAAAACTAAAAAAATAAAATAATAAATGATGAGATAAAAATGAAACTAAAACTGAGAATACCAGAAAGTCAATTTTTTTTCGGTTGTTAAAACAGTTCTCAGTGCATAAATAAAAGTAACACACAGTAAAAACAAAAATATAACCCAAATTATACAAAAAAATTTTATTTTTTATACCGAGAGTTTTAAAATCTCTTAATGATATCACAACAAATACGTTAACACTTTATTAAAATTTAAATAATAAAAGAATTGAGGAATTATAATGGAAATCACTTTAACATAGAAAAATGTTAACTAATATCTATTCCTAACAGTAGGTTTTTCAAAGAATGCTCAAAAAAGACCAAAAATAAATAAATTATGTAGTAATTATATAAGAAATATAACAGCAAAATTCATTATATTAAACTTTCTTTTAAATATAAAAATTTTAAAAGGATCAATGGAAACTTCCAGAGCTGCTGGAGGAAGCAAAAAAATAATTTTGTATTATTAACTTCATGTTAAATTTTGTAAAAACTACATATGCATTAATCATCAATAATTTACCAAATCATAATTTAGTAAATCAATAATAGGTAACTCAATCAATAAATAATTAATTAAAATTGTAAAACTATAAATTTTAATCAATAATATTTCATGTGACTTACTCAAAATTTAATTTTTAACAGTGAACAGTTAGTCATTTTCTGCTTAAAATGCCATGAAAATCAAACAAAAGATATGAATAAAAGTCACAATATGAGAACCGTACTTATGACGTGCATTAAATATGTTAAATTTTAAGAAATATGTGCTGGTCTTTTCACTCTTAATATTTCTTATGACAATTTATTTCGTATGCTTCCTACTTTGTATTTAATTGAATTTTATTTATTCAGTTAAAATCTAACATGATATGATTATTCCATTATTGAATAGAGATGTTTTTCGGTATATATATATATATATATATATATATATATATATATATATATATATATATACAACATATTTTTCTGTTGCTATTAATTTATAATAGATAATTACATTCGCATACAGCATAATTAAATTTAATTTACAAATACTTTAAATTATATTTTAATA
>JAPDSC010050812.1:0-12979 GCA_026290005.1 Latrodectus geometricus | reverse complement strand
TATTTACTCTTAAAAATGTGTTCAACGATTTCCAGTATTTTATAATTAGGTCATTGTAATTAATCAGAAATTTTTTTTCATTTTAAGAAAAGTGTTTCATAAGTGTCATATCAAGATGTAAAAGAGTATGTACTTGCAAACTTCGAGTTCTAAGCATTTTTATCTTTTAAAAATATATTAGTTTTTTTTTAAATCAGAAAATTAAGTATTTTAAATTAGTATCAATTTTAAAGATTTAATAATTGATAGAAAAATTAAATATCTAACCGATAGCTATCAGTGCATTTTTTTCATTAAAATAATAACATCTTAAAAATTTAACAAAAGTTAGCAAAAGAATGAGGTAAATATAAAGTGGTGTTTTTATGGGGCATTATATACAAAATAAACAAATGCCCAGACAGTTATTTTTAAAAAAATAACTAGTAATAGTTAAACTATAGTCTGAAAAAGTATCATCATGAGAACATTTTATCCATTTAATCGAATTTATTACACATATTCTATTCAATTCATTTCACAATTTATTAATTAATTTATAATGTTGATAAATTAAAACCTCACAAACAGTACTAGTGGACATATAATTATTATGGCCTTTCATTTTTATTTTTGCATGAAAAAAAAATGAACATCTATTTTTTTCTTACAGAAAAATTAACTGTGCATATAAACAATATTCTCGTAACTTGTTCGAAATTTCTTATAATTTAAATTTCAGAAAATGTACTTATCGTCTCATAAAATTATGCCATATATATTTAACAAAATGTGCAGCTTTCCTTATGTATAAATATAATAAACTGAACTTCCAAATATTGTATTAATTTATAAGCAAGTTTGATTTCTCTCATTCAAATATTTTTTAATTTAGTATTTAAAAAATTTTATTCTAAGTTTTATGTGAAGATTATAATAAGGTAGTTGTTATTTTCATGTTTTATTCTACTAAGTGAATTGAGTGATTACATATTTTATATATATATATATATATATATATATATATATATATATATATATATATATATATATATATATACATTAATAAAAAATATTAGTTTTTACTTTCCTCCAAACAATTATAAAAATATTGCATCTACTTCATGTTTCTATTCTTTTGAATCAAATGCATCTTTTATTACATTTAAGAATGGGATCTCATTCTTTTAATTTTTATGGATTTCTGGCAGAATAATTGTAAGAATGAAAATATTTAATTGAATTAACTTTATTATAACACAGTTTCATTGTTAAACAATTTCAAATTTTTGAATTCTCAAAACTGATCTATTGAATCTAGAATATATATATAAAAAAATTGTGATATGCAGTGAAATTAATACATTTTGATTGTCTGTTTGAATATTTAACTTATTTAAAATTAAAATAAGGTAAACATGGATAGAAAATAAGTGTTCTTTGCATCTAGATTGCTCATATTTTCTGATTTTTTTAATTGCTTATATTTTGCAACAGGAACTAATATCCAACTGAAATAGACGAGGAAATATTTATAAATTAAATATTTGTTTTATTTGAAGGTATTAATTCAGGATGTTCAATATCTGTAAAAGTAAGACGAATCTTAATGACATCATGAAAATAAGCTTATAATCAATGATGAATACTACATATCATACATAATATTGCTACAAGCTTAAGAGGAAATTGTAAGATAAGGGATTTATTGAATCAAGTATGGAAAAAATCTCTCATGTTTATATAACGGCAAATAAAGTATTTTTAATCACTCAATTATATTACATATAACGGAAAAACTTCGGATTCAAAATTATTTTGTAGGCAATATTTTTGATTACTTTTTCTATTATTACTAAATAATCATTTTACTCTAAAATATTGAAGACAATTATACTTTTTTTTTTTTTTTTAAATTTGTCAAAGATTTTCTGTTTGTAATCGCCTAAATCACTTCACTAAATTACTTTCCAAAAAGAAAAAGAAACTGATTTTCTAATTTTTTTTTAACCATTTTTGGTTAAAAAATTAGAAAATCAGCTTCTTTTCTTTCTTTTTTTTTCCCGTTCCTGTTTTCCCCCTTTCCTTTTTTTTATTTTTTTATTTTTTTTTATTATTATTCAATTTTCTTTACTGTAAATATTATTATTGTAATTCGAGGATAGATGGCGCTACAAATGTTAATCAAAAACTAGCTTAAGAAACTTCACATTCATGTTTAAACAATTCTAGAATGGAATGAATGAATATTTGATCAATCCTACTTACAATGATTTTATTGCTAATAATTTATTTCAGAGAAATTTTCGTAAAAATATGTTAATACTCTATTTTTTTAATCCACCTTACGAGATGAAATCGTAAATTTGAGAAATTATGTTTTTATTTTTAATGATAAATATTTGAAGTTAAATATGTTAGCAATTCAATACATTATTAAAAATTATCTGACTATAAAATTCACAACAAGTCAGAACCCAAAGTACTGAATCAGTAAAAATAATTTTTTTTACATGTATTGTAGAATAAAAAAAATATAATTTCTCGTACAAATGCTCCCATTATTTCTGAGAAGTTATTTCAATATAAATGAATGAAAAATAAGTTTGAAACAGAGAATCATGTATCCATAAATGAACATAATTGAAAAATCTTCATTTTGTTAACGAAAATGAACCAAATATTTATCTACGACATCAAGATTTATTCGCTGGAATTTGATGAGAAAAGCAGAGTTGTGTTTTTTGAAATGCATGTGCTACTCTAAAGAGGAAATTGATAGTGGAGTATATTTCTATGAATTGGAGAACAAAATATTTAATTCGAAAATTGATAAATATAAAGAAAAATTTTGAAATTTTTTACGATAGTTTGCTTAAAATCTTTCCAAATTGAATTTTATAAATGTTTTTTATTTGAAATGACAATGATTCAAAACGTAACAAAATAATTGTTACGTTATATTCTCCAAATAAAACTAGCTTGCCGTCAGTCTCGGGATCTTAATTCAATCGTACAGATTATCTTAATAAAAATTATTTGTCTTAGAAAGTTAAGCAGGTTATAGCTAACAGACAATAATGGACTTTTTAGTAATTTATGTCTAAGAATTTTTATAGTACAGGGTGGGCTAAAAGAAACTTCCCTTTTATATAAGTCCCTAGCAATTGAACTTTTCAGCCAATCGAAATGAAAATTTAGCTGTAGTTATTTGAATGTAGGGGGTCCAGATTGTGATGATTTAAAACAATAAACCTCTCACAATCACAAAGGTAAAATTTTTGAATGCCAACCTCCACTTTTTTTGAGTGGTAATTGATCAAAGCATAAAAAAAACCTTAAATTGTGCTGGAATGAGACACGTATGACATAAATTGGCGGTATAAAACATTTGCAAAGAAGAACATCGTAAAGAAATCAATCACAATGAAATTGAAGACACATTTTGGATAATTCACTCGGGTTGGTAGAAGCATCAATCACATAGCACACTCTTGCAAAGCAATGCTTGTGATATGAGCAGTGTAAAAAGATTGTTTTTTCATGTTTGTGCTAATCCGTCTTGTTTCATGTGAAGATGATATTTTCAGGGAAATAATGAGGTGAATTGATAAATCTGTTTTATCTGAGAAAATGCTGCCGAAGCAGCTCTAGTTTATCGTCGAAATCATAAACTAAAACAAGGCCCATGTTCCGTAAAAACTTGGTAAAGAAATTTGAAGTAACGTGAGGCACATGAGATATAGACCGCGATCTGGACATTTTGTTGAAATTGTTGAGGAAGTGCATAATACGATTACTACAGATTCATTGCATACAAGAATAAGTGTTTCCGCTATTTGGATGTACCAAAAGCTACAGTTCTTTAAATTCTGCGGATGTTTCCTTATCGATTCTTACGCATCCAAGCATTGGGACCTGGAGACAACCAACAGCGTGTCGCATTTGTGAATTTTCTCATCAGATATGATGAAGATATTAGGTGGTCGCTGTGGATATTAAGCACATTTTATCCTGACTGGAAAAGTAAAATTAAAAACAACGTTCATTGCGTGGGAGAAAATTCTCATGGTATGGCACACAAATGCCTTCATACAACAGATACTTGATGGTATGGTGCGACATCGCAGGGACATTCCTTCATGGTCCTTACTTATTCGAAGAAGTCAAATCCGGTAGTATGCAAACGTGCTCCATCATAGGTGCTCGGTATAAAGCAGTAATAGAGCATTACCTAACAGCTTGCCTGATTATACCGAGTTATCTCGGGTTCGTATATATTGCAGTTAATTATTATCCCGAGAAAACTCGGGTGAAGCAGAATTTGTCAGTACGATTTGTTTTATCACGTTTTTACTCGGCCTGGAGGAAATGAAAGGAAATATTCAGCTTTAACTGGCAGTTTGCCGTTTCATTGATTTCGCGGTTCTTTCGTCGCGATTGGTCACGTTTTTTTCTATGGTATAGTATACGACGGCTTGTGGATTAGTAATGTACAAAGGAGTTGCGTGAAAAAAAGTAAAATAATGGTGATGATGCCGTAAGAAAAGAGACCAGATACGGAATGTCAGGTATCACTTTGTGTTGTCCCTTGTTTCAAAACCTATCATACAAAGACTAATATTTAATTTTTTTCCCATTTGCCCTAGATAACTCGGGATAGTAAACTAATATTAAAACTACATGCTTTTACACCTGTAAAAAATAAAAAATTCAACTTAAAACCTACGTATTTTGTTTTGTTTTGTTTCCTTGTATTTAATAATAAAATAAGAAAATGTGATGATTTTTTGCAATTTTTCTCAAAAATTTGTAAGGGAAGCGGCTAATTCAAGAATTGCAAAGTGAAATGACATTGTATGGATGCAAAATGGCACTCCTTCAGACATTGATGGATGTGTTCGACAAATGCTGCAACTGCACTTTGGGGATAGAGTCATTGTGCGTACTATTGCTGTTCCATGGCCACCTCGTCCCCTTGACCTCACTGCGATCAATTTCTGGTTCAGGGGTTATCTGAAATTTAAGGTGTACTCATTAAATCCACGGAATTTGTCAGACTTGAAATATGCCATAAAACTGGAAGTTCTGGAAATTTCTCCTGTTATTATACATTCACCATTGTTATCGATAATCTCCCACGTCCAATGCGTTATTGTCTGTGACAGTGGCCAAGTTGAAAACTTGTGATTCGAATAAAAGTTTTTTCCCTCTGTTCTTTTTTGTTATCATTGGTTCTTTATGATGTTCTTTCTTTGCAAAAAATTATGTAATACGTGTCTCGTTCCGCTGCCATTTAAAATTTTCCCATGCTCTGATCATTTCGTGCATTAAATAAATGAGTGTTGCCATTCGAAAATTTCAAAACTTTGTCGCTGTAACCGTAAATGTGAGAGGTTTATTTTTTTTAATCTGGACCTCATACGTTCAAATTACAATATCTTAACTTTCACTTTGATTGGTTGAATGGTTCGGCTACTAGTTACTCATATATTAGTTTGGGGAAAAAGTAATCCATTAATTTTTCGGTAGACGTCTGTAGTGATCGATATCTCGTGAGGTATCAATCAAACAATTTCAGATTTATGCTCGTTGGAAAGGTGACATTTGACACTAAAATATCCTCTTGCGGTTTTTTGTTTGATTAATTCAGTTACGAGTACAAGGTTTTAAAAATGGAAGACAACAAACAAATTCGATACATTTTCGTTTTTCTCTTGTAACGGCGAAAAAAATAGCCGGGTGGCTAAAATTGTGAAAGGTGTTTATCGTCCTATATAAGACTGTAACAACCAGTTACGTACAATTTTTATTTCGTCGATTCCGTTCGGGTATTTTTGATGTTAGAGATGCACCTCGCATGTGAATACAGCATCGTCGAAAATGTCTATAAAAAATAAAAAATGTTCGAAGTTAACCGCCTGTCAGCATTCGTAACGCGCAAAACCTAAAAATCTACATGAAAGCTGTTTTAAACCTTTTTACAAAGTGAATCCAAAAGAAGTTACATAAAGTTCACTTAAAAATAATGGATTTCTTTTTCCCCAAACTAATATAAGTGAAGTTTCTTTTTGATCAACAGGTATTAAATTGGCCTAATTCTAAAGGTTACTTTCGATTCCTTGTAGTTTCAAACTATGATGAGATTAATATTGGCTATGATAAAACGTGGAAAATGTTTTACTGCTCTATAAAATGAACGGGAGCTTCATAAACTAAACAAATTTTAAATATTTTGAAAAATCACTCATTGTTGGTTTGAAATCTGGATTCTAAGTATGGGTATAAGTACCATGATCGATCAGGTACTAAAAATAATTGACTAAAAACAGCTTCAACTAAAACTTGTTGCTAGTCCCACACATTGCTGTCGAATTGAATAAAATTCTCTTCATTATGCTTCAAGAAATGGCAATAAGTTTAGCCAATCATCGACATTTCTTCTCATGGAATAAAATCACATTTCAATAAAACTGTATTCTGTTATGTTGTTTCAACTGTATTAATCTACTAGAATTGCATAATTTTCAGTTCATTTACCTTAACATTTTCTTTTCTTGAAGATATCTTTCAATTTCTTCTGACAATCTCATTTATATTTGACAGAATATATAAGCATGCTCAGTCTGATAATGGAAATTCCGATTTGTTGTTTCGCGTTTTTTATTTCATAATAAAATCTGATAATTTTGATTTGAAAAAAAAACTGAATTACTTTAAATATTTTTCAAAAAATAAGAAAACGTACTTTGTATGTGTGATTAATCTTTTTTAAATACCAGAAATCTCATGAATTCGTTTTTCATGATTTTAATTGTGAATAAAAAATTTTTTTTAAATTTTGTAAACATGTCCCCTTTAGAAGCAAATCATTTTTTAAATTTTAATTTTATATAAATTTATATTCAAAATTATACAGTTTAAGACTTAGTATGAACGTATTACACTGATTATTGGAAAAATAAAGAAATTTGTTTTTTTTTTTTTTTTTTTTTTCTAAAAGAGTTAAATTATAAAAAAATATTTGAAACAGCTGCCATTTTTTTGTAATGGTATTTACAATAATTATGTACATACCTAGATTGATATATAATTTCTATACATTGAATTCTTACGTTAGATGAAATGCATTATTTTAAATTAAAGCATCCCTTAATTTTTAATTTGAAAAGTTTGAGCGACAATCTGCTATTTTTTACACAATGTTCTTGTTTGGTAACAAAATTTTCCATGGTTAGTTTTATTAAACTACATAAATATTGATCGATTTTCATAAAGTTTAAATTAGCACTGAATGATATGGGATTTAATATACATTAAAAGCCTTTTTTCCATTTTTGTTATTTTTATTGTTCTATAAAAGTTTCAATATAAATAAGATTAATTGTCGTATTCTGTCTGTTCGTATAGTCGTTGATTTCTGAATAATGATATAAACAATAAAATGATTGATGTAAAATATTTATTTTAATGAATTCTGACAAGAGTTTTTTTAATATTCACAATATATTATCAATCATTTTTAAGGAATAAAACAACCATTGTTAGCAAACAATATTTGTCAAAGTCACGATTTTTTTTTAATTCTCCTATTCACATAAAAATATTTTCAGAATGTTTTGATGAATATATTAAAGTATGTTTAAAATAATGTTTAAAATATATAAAATTATCTTAAGCTTGTACAACTGTTATTTTTTTAACAATAAAAATAAAATGAGACTCAAAACATCTATTGCTTTCTCAACATAAAATAGGAGGAATAATAATGTGAAATCTTGGTAAACATTTTTCTTTAAATAAAAAATTTATTAACTGTGCACCAATGTTTAAGAAAAAAAATTCATGCATTTATTTCTTTATATTTTAATTGATCATTTCATTTTTGTCATCATATTATAATGAATATAAAATACATATGTTCTCAAGGTAATATGTTAAGCTGACAGCCCAATAATTTGCACTCTGGTCTTCAGTTCAACAGCTTATGGGCTCGCTTCTCACCTCAGGTGTGAATGAGTGTTATGCATTTGTGCGGTGTTATTTTACACAAAAAATCTTGGTTTAAATAGTTGTCTTGTACAATAAGTAACCAATTATTATATATATATATATATATATATATATATATATAATACAAAAATTTTTGTGAGCTGATGATTATAAAATTTAATGTCAGAACGACTATGATAAGAAGACTGCAAACATGAAGAAAATCGATTAGAAACGATCTTCATTGTGCGGATTGTGCTATAATTAATCTTATTCTACTTTTGAATTTAATTAAAGGCGAATTAAAATTGATTGAAGAACATTTACAGCCAGTTGGCCATCAGTTTCAGACATCTTACGATGTATTTGCAAAATGATTTTAATTGGTTATGCAAATTACAAAGAAATATAAATAGATAGTAAAATATTAAAAAATTGTGAGTCTGAAGCGATGAAAAAAAAAAGATGAAGTATTCTCTCTTTAATTTTATTCCTTAAAAGTATCTCTAGATATTTCTATGTCACATTTATATCGCATGTATCAGAGGACTTTTAATTAATTTTTAATTAGTTATGCAAATGAAAAGTTCTTTTATTTTAAAATAAACAAATGAACGAGAACAAAATTTAAGTTCCTTACTAAGCAAATAAAATGTGTACACGTTACATTCATAAAAATAATATATGAAGCATTTGTTGATGTTAAAATTAAATCATATATCAAAGAAACATTTTTTATTTCATACCCACATATATGAAGGATATCAAATTATCTCAAATCATAACTTTTTCATAATTTTAATAAAGATGGCTAACTTATATCTACAGTCTTCTAGCTAGGCCATGATTTTAAGCTAACTTATATTTAATTGTTAATTATACTGTTCGCCATTAAAATTTAAAGGTAAATATTTCTTCATATAAATCAACAAAAACTAAATGTTTGTAAGCTAGTAGTATGACATGATGACAAAATGGTTAAATTTGTAAATAGTTTGGGGTTTACAGAGAAGGGGGGATTTGTAGAAACAGTTGTCGTTATTGGCAACAGAAACTAATAGGATTTCAGCTTTGGACTGGTAGGATTGAAATTCGGCCTAACCTTTGGTTGAACAACAATAGTTTGTTTTTACATTAGTTGCTTAGAAATTTAACAGATTTCTTGCCTTATGACACGTAAATATTATTATACATACACGCAAACATATATGACGTATATATATGACACGTAAACATTATGTATAAAAATATTTTTCATAGAGCAATAAGGAAATTCCGTAATTGTTTAAAGCTACTAAGTTATAAGCCTACAAAACGTTCATTTTACAAACTTACACCATCCTAGTGATAAAAATGTTTCTGGAATAGAAAGTTCCAGTTGTGGGTTTGATTTATATTTGAACGCCAAAAGATACTGGTTGAGTTTATATTTTCTAGTTATACATTTGTTAGAGGGAAATCAGCCTCTTTTGACATATGAAAATGACCCTCTAACTATGGATTGTACTTCCGAAATGAAATTTATTGTTTTCGCTTAAAAAAGCTATAGAATAATTTGTAATTTGTATTGATGATGTCAAATTTGATATTTTAAAAATGGAAACAGCTTTATGTTTGGACATACAAGATTCGAGTAGAAAACATTTTTTCCTAACCAGCTTTTTCTTTTGAACTAATTTTTTATATTATGTATAATGCTAATCTCCCTATCTCTCTATAAAATACTGTTAATAAAATGTTATAATTTTATATTTAATTGCTTTTCTAATAACTTAAGCAATATTTTCAAAACCCAATAGAATAGCCATTTATATTTATCATAATTTATAGTGAAATATCGATATTTTTAAATACATAGTGACGCTCACACCGTAGCTTTATGGCGAAGGATTCCGAACTCTTTTTAACTATCTAAAAATGCTAGAGGAGGTGAGGAGTGAGTAAAATCGGAGACCTTTTGCTGTAACTTTAACAGAATTGAAAAATCACAAGAAAATATACTTTCAATTCTTAACTTATATATTTTTTTCAAAAACTTTTTAGTGAATATAATTTTTCTAGACTCCTAAATTTTTAGTGACAACGCAGCATTGGAATATCAAAGAAAATGCAATTTATTCATACTTTTATTTAATTTTATTACGAGGTCCGTGGTGGCCTGGTTGGTTAGGGCATCGTTCTCATTACCAAACGTTGGTGAGTTCGAATCCCGGCTTAGCCGAAGATCCGTCGTGTTCACTAATGGCGACTGGGGCACGTTAAATCCGTTGGGTCGCAGTGTCCTCCATGTTCCCATTACAAATTAATACCTCTGGGGGTGGTTGAAGCCAGGCCTTGGGTCTTCACTGGTTTCAGTCTCAAAATTGGAAGATTCAGGTGGTGCTGCCATCTATGAGCCAAAGTTGGTACTTCCACCTTCGTATGAGGATGCTCTATTAAAGAAAAGAAAGACGCTCCCTCTCTGACTTCATTCGCCTAGTCTCTTTGACGGGCGGGCTTGGCATTGCCAAGTGTCATTAATAACAACAATTTTATTACAAGTTTAACATAAAAATGACAAATTATATATTCATGAAAATCATTTCTTAATCTTGTTTCCCATCTTTTAATACTAAAATATGCATCACATGACATTTTAATTGATCACAGGACTATAATATTTTGCAATAATTTTTCACCTTGACAATCACCGTGTATATAAGGAAATAAGTATTAACTATGAATACAATATTATGAAAATTAACACATTAACTAAAAAAGGAAAATTATTTGAAGCAAAAAAATGTACCTATTAAATTATCTGATAACATTTTAACATATCTTAATTTTAAAATAACATTTATAGTAAAATTTCCACTGGAGTAAGACATGTTTTGATAAATAATGCAATTAACTGTCTCAAATATTGGAAAAAAATTCAATTATATGCCATTCATATTAACATATATATGCCGACCAACCTGTCTAGTGGTTAGCGTAACTGACTACGGATGGGGTGGACCTGGATTCGAATCCCGGCCGGACATGGATGTACTTTCTCTTTCTCTCTGTCTGTGTTTTTTGTCCTTTTCTCAGATGATGGATGAATGTGGCCCAACCTATAAACGGTTTTGTGGTGGTGTGGCGTGGGCGATGCTTCTCGTATCTCCGTGACTTGGTTCACAGGTGCCCACAGGGTAACGATAAAATGAGTAGCAATTTCCTGTCTTGTTGCGGCAAATGGGCTAATGTACTTACTTACTCAAGGGTGCCCGCCATTAAAAATAAAAAAAAGTATTATCAAATACTGTTGTTAATGATACTTGGCAACGCCAAGGCCGCCCGTCAGAGACACTAGGCGAATAAAGTCAGAGAAGGAGCGTCTTCCATTATTTTTTTTAAATAGAGCACCCTCATACGAAGTGAAAGTACGACTTTTGGTTCATAGATGGCAGCACATATCGAACCTTCCAATTTAGAGATTGAAACCAGTTAAAACCCAAAACCTGGCTCCAATCATCCCCAGAGGTATTAATTTGTAATGGGAACATGGAGAACATTGCGACCCGACGGATTTAACGTGTCCCAGTCGCCATTAGTGAACACGATGGATCTTCGGCTAAGCCGGGATTCGAACTCACCACCGTTTGGTAACGTGAACGATGCCCTAACCAACCAAGCCACCGCGACTACACTGTGATATTGCTAATGAAATATGAAAAAAAATCAGTAATTCATATATGGCATACTGTATATACTGTATCAAATATATTAAAAATAGTTGAAATTTCGTAAAACCCACAATTATTTGGCTAGGCTAATAAACATGTATCTTGGCAAAAGGAATGGCTTTCTATTATTGACTTGAAGATAGAATTTTCTTTAAAAGCGTTTGAAGAACCTTTTGCAGTTTTTAATAAAAAAAAAAAGATCACTGGTTTTTATTGAGATCTGTTAGAATCCACATTATCTCAAAATAGACAACTAGAATATGATTCATCATGGGTTACAATAAAATTTGATGTTCAAAATAGTTACCAGAGCTATTTTGAACATCAAATTTTATTGTAAATTTTGGACTTCAATAGGTTCAATTCTTACCTCGATGTTTGACATTTGCACATGCAAAATAAACCAGGGGTTCAAAATCTACTTTAGATCGTGCATCCCCATTTATTGTGTTAGAATTACTTTTATTATGTTTGGGCTTGAAAATACTTCTTCAGCTAGGCAACATGGCTGCCATTACAAAAACAATACAAGAAATCAAAAGTATATAAAACTTTTCAAATAAACACAGATTGCTAGATCTCAAAATAATCCTTTATAATAATCATCATACATTTATTATCCAATGATTTTAGAATTGTTACATCGATTTTGCTCCTTTGTTTAGTATACAAGAAAAACAAAATTCAGTAAATGTTTAACAGTATAAGAAAATGCAATAAAAGCGGTTTTGGCTTTCATCAAACTTTCCTTATTAACTATAGCTAATCATCTATTATGATAGTCATTATTTATTCATTTATTTAAAAATAACATTTGAAAGCTGAGCAATTATTTCTTGGGAAAAGTAAATACATAATAGAAATAACTATTATTTTCTTATTATTAAGATATACACTTGGAAAACCTCTGTTTATGTGTATTCACTTTCTTTCTCATTATCTTTATTCTATTATTAAATGTTTATTTTTTAAATTAGCGTTGTTAATGTCGAAAGAGTTTTAAACTTTAATAATATAGCAAAACATGTAGAAAAATTAATGAATATATTAGTTGTGTGTCTTCAAGACTTTTAACTGGTGACTAATCAAATAATATTCCTTAAAATTCATGGATGATTCAAGATCTATATCTTCATTTAAAAGAGGGACTTTTATAAACTGCACGATGATGTGTCCTTCACTCTAAACACAGCTACATACTTATTAAATCTAACTTCACATTATCAAGTCATTTCAGTTTAAAGCAAAATAATAGTAATCACTTAGCTACCTCTAGCCAACCACACCAAAGATGAAAT
>JAPDSC010050798.1:0-12397 GCA_026290005.1 Latrodectus geometricus | reverse complement strand
AATTAATGATTTTACACCCCTTCTCACATCAGAGAGCGGAACTGATGGTAAAATTTGACCTGATGCAGCCTTTGCAGCTGCATCCGCTCTCTCATTTCCATCAAGACCTACGTGACTTGGTACCCAACAAAATAAAATTTGGTAACCCTTGCCAGCAAGGGATTCCAATACTCTGAAAATCTTAGACACAACAGGATGATTATTAAAACTATTGCCTCTCAAAGCTTCCAAAACACTCAAGCTGTCAGTATATATACAAAATTGACGATCGTCACCTGTATTCACCTGCTGAAGAGCGTAGTAAATTGCTGTTGCTTCAGCAGTGAAGATGGAGCAGGACGGATGTAGGCTGTAGCTGAAAGATGTATTATTCACGATAATTCCACAGCCCACATGTCCTGCTGATTTTGAACCATCTGTGAATACAGGTGTATACTGACAGCGATGAGAATAGAATAGCTGTTGAAAGACAATAGGAGTTGTGTCAGATTTTGCATATTGAGTAAAGGAATAAATAAAAGCAAGTGTCGGGTTATACCAAGGCGGATGAGCAAAGTAATTTGGTGATACAATCCGCAAATCACGTAGATCAGTCAGAGACAAATATGACTTTATTCGTGTGAGAAAAGGTGGGATGCTCATTGGGCGAGCATCGTAAAGTCTTTTAATGGAGGCATTTGGAACCATGGAGCGTAATGGGTGATGAGGGGTCGACATAACTTTAGCGTAGTAATTGAGAGACAGCTGCATCCGTCGCAGGTCTAGTGGTAATTGATGACATATTACATATAGACTCTGGACGGGTGATGTGCGAAATGCGCCGGAACATATTCTCAAGGCAGAGTGATGAACGGTGTCCAATCTGCGTAAGACGGAAGACCTTGCAGATCCATATACAACACATCCGTAGTCAATTCGGGATAAAATCAAAGATTGATAAACCCAAAGGAGTGAGGAGCGATCTGCACCCCAAGATGTATTTGATAACACCTTGAGGATATTAAGCGATCACTCACACCTCTTTTGCAAATTTAAAACATGCGGAAGAAAGGTTAATTTTTTGTCGAAAAACACTCCGAGGAATTTTACCTCATTGACTACAGGTATTGGTGTATTGTTAATGTGAATCACTGGATCATTATGCAGTTGTTGTTGTTGGGTTGGGTTTTTTGGCGCAAGGTCCAAAAAGGACAAGCTGCGCCAGAAATAAAATTTTTAAGGAAATATATTATTAAAAGAAACCCAGACTCAACAATAAAAGGTTAAAATACAAAAATAAATGTATATATATATATATTTTAAAAACCTAAACTATATCAAATAAAAGTAAAAATAAAACTTATAAAATCAGAGCCATAAAGTTTAAATAAAATAAAGAAAACCAATCGCCTTTAAAAAGGCAAAAAGGTTTCTGTGGGGTGGCTCCCCCATTAAATCATATAGAGTTAAAATGTTACTTTGAAAAAATATAAAACGGTAAACGTTAAAAACAGGACATGAGATTAAAATATGATTGACAGAAAATGGAACATCACACGTTTCACACCATGGGTTCAATTCATTTAGAAACAAATGTCTGTGTGTGAAACGTGTGTGTCCGATACGAAGGCGAGTTAATCTAACATCTGCTCTTCGTATCGGTAAAACTGATGATGGAATGAGAGATGGAAATATGGCACATAATTTATTAGTGACCTGCATACTCCATAACTCCTGCCAGAGAGAGTTAACAAATCTTTTTACAACCCTTCTCACATCGAAAAGAGGGGCAGATGAATGAAGTAAGGACGATGCAGCTTTAGCAGCTGCATCCGCCTTTTCATTTCCCTCTAGACCTACATGACCTGGGATCCAACAGAAAATGATGTCATAACCCTCGCCAGCAAGGGAATCCAATGCTCCGAAAATCTTGGACACAACTGGATGACAATTATTATAGTTTCTCAACGCTTCTAAAACACTCAAACTGTCAGTATATATACAGATTTTATTAAATTGCTCGGTATTCACAAGCTGAAGGGCTTGAAAGATAGCCGTTGCTTCAGCGGTAAAGACTGAGCAGGACGAATGAAGGCTGTAACCATGACTGGTATCAGCATAAAATATGCCACAGCCAACATGTCCTGCAGTTTTAGAACCATCCGTGAATACAGGCGTGTATGATGAATACTGACAGCGGTGAGATAGATAAAGCTGTTGAAAAACTGTTCAGGTTGTGTCCGATTTTGTATATTGAGCAAATGGATTAATAATATTTATCTGTGGATCGTACCAGGGTGGATGTGATTGTAAGTCCGTTTTAATAAAACGGACATCATGTAGGTCTGTCAAATAGAGTTGACTTTTAGTTCGAGTGAGAAAGGGTTGGATGCTGTATGGTCGAGCATCGTATAGTCTCTCAAATGCAGGAGAAATGGCCAAGGACCGTAGAGGATGTTGACGGTCAGACATGACCTTTGCGTAGTAATTGAGAGACAGCTGCATCCGTCTCAGGTCTAAAGGCAATTGATGACAGATGGCATAAAGACTCTGGACGGGTGATGTGCGGAATGCGCCTGAACAGATTCTCAAAGCAGAGTGATGCACAGTGTCCAATCTGCGTAAAACTGAAGACCTAGCAGACCCGTATACAACACTTCCGTAGTCAATACGAGACAAAATGAGTGCTTGGTAGACCCGAAGGAGTGACAAGCGATCAGCACCCCAAGAAGTATTAGATAATACCTTGAGGATATTAAGCGATCGCTCGCACTTCTTCCGCAAATGTAAAACATGCGAAAGAAAGGTCAACTTTCGGTCGAATATCACACCAACAAATTTGATCTCGTTGACCATCGGTATTTGTGTGTTGTTGAGTATGATAATTGGATCATTATGAATGCTGGTCTTCCTGCAGAAATGGACACAGCAGCTCTTGCTAGGAGATAGTGTAAAGCCATTCTCTGCACACCATGCAGCTATTTTATTTACAGATGTTTGCAATTGTCTCTCAATCAGATGCATGTTCGAACCTTGGCAAGATATTTGCAGGTCATCTACATACATTGTGCCATATACAGAAGGTGATAAAAGATGAAGAATATGACTGATGAATAAATTAAAAATTGTTGGACTTAAAATAGAGCCTTGGGGAACACCCTCGGCTTGAATAAAAGTATTGGACAAAAAGTGTCCAATACGAACTTTTAAAACTCGGGAGCGTAAGAAATTCTGAAGGAATATCGGAAGATTACCCCGTATGCCAAAATCATAGGTTTGGTTGGTTGGTTGGGTTTTGTGGCGCAAGGTCCAAAAAGGACAAGCTGCGCCAAAAATTAAATTTTAGAAGAAAATCTTTCTAAGCAAAACCCAAACTCAACGTTAAAAAGTTAAAACACAAAAAAACGTGTATATGATTAAATTAAAATGTAAATGGTTATAATAGAAAATGAAAGTAAAAGTAAAAATTCATAAAATTGAGGTTATAAAATTTTAAATAAAATGAAGAAATCCAATCGCCCTTAAGAAGGCAAAAAGATTTCTGTGGGGTGGCTCCCCCACCAAATCAAAAAGGGTTAAAATATCGGTTTGAAAAAATATAAAACGATACAAGTTAAAATCAGGACATGAAATTAAAATATGATGAACAGAGTATGGTACATCACACGTTTCACACCATGGATTTAATTCACTTAGAAATAGATGTCTATGTGTGAAACGTGTGTGTCCGATACGAAGGCGAGTCAAACGAACATCGGCACTTCGTAACGGTAAAACTGATGATGGAATGAGGTATGGGAAAATGGCACGTAATTTATTGGAGACCTGCATACTCCATAACTCCTGCCAGAGAGAGTTAACAAATCTTTTTACAACCCTTCTCACGTCGAAAAGAGGGACAGATGAATGAAGAACAGACGATGCAGCTTTAGCGGCTGCATCCGCCTTTTCATTTCCCTCTAGACCTACATGACCTGGGACCCAACAGAAAATGATGTCATATCCCTTGCCAGCAAGGGAATCCAATGCTCCGAAAATCTTGGACACAACAGGATGGCAAAAATTTGAATTTCCCAACGCTTCTAAAACACTCAAACTGTCAGTATACACGCAGATTTTATTGAATTGCTCTGTATTCACTAGCTGAAGAGCTTGATAAATAGCGGTAGCTTCAGCTGTAAAGATGGAGCAGGACGTATGAAGACTGTAACCACAACTGGCATTAGCATAGAATATGCCACAGCCAACATGTCCTGCTGTTTTAGAACCATCCGTGAATACAGGCGTGTATGATGAATACTGACAGCGATGTGAAAGAAAAAGCTGTTGAAAAATGGTTGAGGTTGTGTCCGATTTTCGAAATTGAGCAAATGGATTAATTATATTAATCTGTGGATCATACCAGGGTGGATGAGAATGTAAGTCCGTTTTAGTAAAACGGACATCATATAGGTCTGTCAAAAAGAGCTGAGCTTTAGTTCGAGTGAGAAAAGGTTGGATGCTGTAAGATCGAGCATCAAATAGTCTCTCCAAAGCAGGAGAAATGGCCAAGGATCGTAAAGGATGTTGTCTATCAGACATAGCCTTAGCGTAGTAATTGAGAGACAGCTGCATTCGTCTCAGGTCTAAAGGCAATTGTTGACAAATCGCGTAAAGA
Organism: Latrodectus geometricus; assembly: GCA_026290005.1. NCBI lineage: Eukaryota > Metazoa > Arthropoda > Arachnida > Araneae > Theridiidae > Latrodectus > Latrodectus geometricus. The sequence goes on along the minus strand of JAPDSC010050798.1, from coordinate 7,761 downwards.
CTCTGGACGGGTGATGTGCGGAATGCGCCTGAACATATTCTCAAAGCAGAGTGATGTACAGTGTCCAATCTGCGTAACACAGAAGACCTAGCAGATCCATAGACAACACATCCGTAGTCAATACGAGATAAAATGAGTGCTTGATAGACTCGAAGGAGTGACAAGCGATCAGCACCCCAAGATGTATTTGAAAGCACCTTGAGGATATTTAGCGATCGCTCGCACTTCTTCCGCAAATGTAAAACATGCGGAAGAAAGGTCAACTTTCGGTCAAATATTACACCTAGAAATTTAATCTCGTTGACTACAGGTATTGGAGTGTTGTTTAGATATATAACAGGATCGTTGTGTAGGCTAGTCTTCTTGCAAAAATGGACACAACAGCTCTTGCTAGGAGATAGTTTGAAGCCATTCTCTGCACACCATGCAGCTATTTTATTTACAGATGTTTGTAATTGTCTCTCAATTAATCGCATATTTGATCCTTGGCAAGATATTTGCAGGTCATCCACATACATCGTGCCTTTAACTGAAGGTGAAAAGTGATGAAGGATGCTACTAATGAACAAATTAAAAAGAGTTACACTTAAAATAGAGCCTTGGGGAACACCCTCGGCTTGAATAAAAGTATTGGATGTAGATGTTCCAATACGTATTTTAAAAGTACGGGAGCGTAGAAAATTTTGTAGGAATATCGGGAGATTACCCCTAAAGCCAAAATCATATAATGAACGGAGAATTCCATATCGCCAAGTACGGTCGTATGCCTTCTCAATGTCGAAGAAGATGGAAACCAAATGGTTCCTCCGCACAAACGCGTTGCGGATTTGGGTTTCCAAATATGTTATGTTATCAAGAGTGGATCTTCCTTTACGGAATCCACTCTGATTGACATGTATACATTTATTTTCTTCTAAGACATGTACGAGGCGGGCGTTGACCATACGTTCGAGAGTCTTACAAAGGCAACTCGTCAGAGCTATAGGTCGGTAATTTGAAGGTTCTGAAGGATCCTTACCAGGCTTTAAGACCGGAATGACTAATGCTTCATTCCAAAGACATGGAAATTCATTTTCAGTCCAGATCCTATTGAACAAAAGCAATAAGTTCAATAGGGAGTCTGGACTTAAATGTTGAAGCATCAGATAGCTAATTCCATCAGGTCCTGGGCTGGTATTATTGGCCTGCTGTAAAGCTTTCTTCAATTCTAACATCCGAAATTCGCAGTTGTAGGGTAAGGCTTGTCCATGGTTGAAACGAATTGGTGTTTGCTCAGCACGACTCTTAATCCTTAAAAACGAAGGACTGTAAGAGTCAGTGCTTGAGACACTAGCAAAACTTTCACCAAGGACGTTAGCTATTTCCTGAGGAGAAGAGTATACAGCAGCTCCGGTTTTTAATATAGGAATGGAAAATTCCTTGTAAATTCCATTGGACTTGGTAAATTCCATTGGTAAATTCCATTGACTTTTCTCCACAACTGCTTACTGGATGTTGAAGATGTTATTGAAGAAACATAGCAAGACCAGGATTCCTTCTTACTTCTACGACGAGCTCTACGAGCTAATGCTTTTGCTCTCTTAAAGGCAATAAGATTCTCCGTTGTGGGGTATCTCCTAAATAACCCCCATAACTTCCTCTGTTTCTTATAGGTGATTTGACATTCTTGATTCCACCAAGGTTTGCATCGCCTGTGTATTTTAGAGGAACTTTTAGGAATTGTAATATCAGCTGCACGTATAATGGTTTTCGTGACCCTTTCAACGGCCTCATTTATATTTCGGATCATGACCATAGTATCATCAACAACTGCCAATTGTGTAAAAAGCGTCCAATCTGCCCGACTGTACACGTAAGTAGGTATACGATGTTGCACACTACTACCTCCAGTCTGGGAGATGACGAGTGGGAAATGATCGCTATTATGCAGATCATTCCCTACAAACAATTTTAACAATGGCAGAAGTGAGGGAGAACAAATGGCCAGATCTAACGAATGGAATGTTCTTGTGGGTAGGTGAAAATAAGTTTTCTCGTCGGTATTCATCAGACAGAGACAGTTATCAGTTATAAACTGCTCTATCTGACGACCGCGAGAATTAGTATCATCACTCCCCCACAAAGTATTATGGCCGTTGAAGTCACCGAGCAACATAAATGGCGCCGGCAGCTGATCAACTAAATCATCGAGTTCCTCTTGGCGGATGACATCATGTGGTGGCAAATACAAACTACAGACTGTAATTAAGTTTGTCGTGTGAATTCTCACAGCTACAGCCTGTAGATTAGTGTTTAATGGATGGACAGTGCTGGGGAAGTTATTGGATGTTAATAGACAAACACCACCAGACACTGCACCATCGTCACCACAGTCTTTTCGAAAGCATTTAAACCCACGCAGAGCAATGTTGTTTGTAGACTTCAGGAACGTCTCCATAAGTGCTATACAGGCGGGGTTATAAGCTGACATTAAAGACTTGATGTCATCAAGATGGGATCGCAAACCATGGCAGTTCCAAGAAACGAAGGAAGTTATTTTTTAAATTGAAAAGCTCCTTTCCCAGAGCTGGAAGGCTGGTTGGTTGGTTGGTTGGGTTCTGTGGCGCAAGGTCCAAAAAGGACAAGCTGCGCTAAAAAATTAAATTTTTATTAAAACTTTTTTTCGGCAAAACCCATACTCAACGTTAAAAATTTAAAAAACAAAAATAAGTGTATATAAATATATTAAAATCTAAATTAGTATAATTGTAAAAATGAGTATAATTGTAAAGTAAAACTCATAAAGTTTAAATAAAATGAAGAAATCCAATTGCCTTTAAATAGGCAAAAAGATTTCTGTGGGGTGGTTCTCCCAACAAATCAGACAAGGTTAAAATATCAGATTTAAAAAATTGTAAACGTTTATGGTTAAAATATTGACATGATATTAAAATATGATGAATAGTGTATGGTTCATCACACGTTTCACACCATGGATTTAATTCACTTAAAAACAAATGTCTATGTGTGAAACGTGTGTGCCCGATACGAAGGCGAGTCAATCTTACGTCTGCACTTCGTAGCGGTAAAACAGGTAATGAGGTGACAGATGAGATGATAGTATGTAACTTGTTGACAACCTGCATATTCCATGATTCCTGCCAAAGGGAAAAAATAAATGCTTTGACACCCTTTCTCACATCAGAGAGCGGAACTAATGGTAAGTGTTGACCTGATGCAGCCTTTGCAGCTGCATCCGCTCTCTCATTTCCATCAAGACCTACGTGACTTGGTACCCAACAAAATAAAATTTTGTAACCCTTGCCAGCAAGGGATTCCAATACTCTGAGAATTCTGGACACAACAGGATGATTATTAAAACTATTGCCTCTCAAAGCTTCCAAAACACTCAAGCTGTCAGTATATATACAAAATTTATGATAGTCGTCTGTATTCACCTGCTGAAGAGCATAGTATATTGCTGTTGCTTCAGCAGTAAAGATGGAACAGGACGAATGTAGGCTGTAACTAAAAGATGTATTATTCATGATAATTCCACAGCCCACATGTCCTGCTGATTTAGATCCATCTGTGAATACAGGTTTGTACGACTGATACTGACAGCGATGAGATAAAAATAGCTGTTGAAAGACAATAGGTGTTGTGTCAGATTTTCCATATTGAGCAAAGGAATATATAAAATCAAGTGTCGGGTCATACCAAGGCGGATGAGCGAAGTAAGTTTGTGATTCAATCCGCAAATCACGTAGCTCAGTAAGAGACAAATAAGTTTTTATTCTTGTGAGAAAAGGTGGGATGCTCATAGGACGAGCATCATAAAGTCTTTTAAGACCAGGATTAGGAATCATGGAGAGTAGCGGATGATGAGGGGTCGATATGATTTTATAGTAGTAATTGAGAGACTGCTGCATTCGTCGCAGGTCTAACGGCAATTGATGACAAATCACGTATAGACTCTGGACGGGTGATGTGCGAAATGCGCCAGAACATATTCTCAGGGCAGAGTGATGGACAGTGTCCAATCTGCATAAGACAGAAGACCTTGCAGATCCATACACAACACATCCGTAGTCAATTCGGGATAAAATAAGAGATTGATAAACCCGAAGGAGTGATGAGCGATCAGCACCCCAAGATGTATTTGATAACACCTTGAGAATATTAAGCGATCGCTCACATTTCTTCCGCAGATATAAAATATGCGGAAGAAAAGTTAGTTTTCGGTCGAAAATCACTCCAGGGAATTTTACCTCATTGACCACAGGTATTGGTGTATTGTTGATGTAAATTATTGGATCATTATGCAAGCTAGTCTTTCTGCAAAAGTGGACACAACTACTCTTGCCAGGAGACAGAGTATGGCCATTTTCAGCACACCATGCAGCTAATTTATTTACAGCACTTTGTAACTGTCTCTCAATTAATCGCATATTGGACCCCTGACACGATATTTGCAGGTCGTCAACAAACAAAGTTCCATGAACAGAAGATGGTAGGTGATATAAAATGTTGCTTATATACAGGTTAAAAAGGGTAACACTTAAAATGGAGCCTTGGGGTACACCCTCAGCTTGAATAAAAGTATTGGAAAAAATACTTCCAACACGAATTTTAAAAACACGGGAGCGTAAAAAGTTTTGCAGGAATTTCGGCAAATTACCCCTGAATCCAAAATTATATAAAGTACGGAGAATTCCATATCGCCACGTACGGTCGTAGGCCTTCTCTATGTCAAAGAAAATGGAGACCAGATGATTTCTTCGCACAAAAGCATTGCGAATCTGGGTCTCCAAATATGTTATATTATCTAGAGTGGATCTTCCTTTACGGAAGCCACTCTGATTAATAGGTATACATTTATTTTTTTCCAAGACATATACGAGTCGGTTATTGACCATACGTTCAAGAGTCTTACATAAGCAGCTGGTCAGAGCAATTGGTCGATAATGTGAAGGTTCTGAAGGATCCTTACCAGGCTTCAGAATTGGAATCACTATGGCTTCATTCCACATAGATGGAAATTTATTTTCAGTCCAGATCCTATTGAACAAATGCAATAAGTTCAACAGGGAATCTGAACTTAAATATTGAAGCATGTAATAGCTGATTCCATCAGGTCCTGGACTGGTGTTATGGGCCTGCTTTAGTGCTTTCTTCAATTCCAACATCCGAAATTCGCTGTTATAAGGCAAAGCTTGTCCATGGTTGAAACGAATTGGTGTTTTTTCAGCTCGACTCTTAATCCTTAGGAACGAAGGAGTATAAGAGTCGGTGCTGGAGACACTGGCAAAAGTTTCACCAAGGACGTTAGCGATATCCTTAGGAGAAGAGTGTATAGCAGCTCTGGTTTTTAAAACAGCAATAGAGAATTCCTTATAAATACCATTGGCTGCTTTCACTCTTCTCCATAACTTCTTACTGGATGTGGAAGATGTTATTGAAGAAACATAGCGAGACCAGGATTCCTTCTGACTTCGACGACGAGCTCTGCGAGCTAATGCTTTTGCTCTTTTAAAGGCAATAAGATTCTCCGTTGTGGGGTACCTCCGAAATAACCCCCACAACTTCCTTTGTTTTTTATAAGTTTCTCGGCATTCATTATTCCACCACGGTTTGCAACGCCTTTTTAGTATAGAAGAACTTTTAGGTATTGCTGTATCAGCTGCATTTATTATTGTTTCAGTGACTTTTTGAACGGCTTCATCAATATCATCGATCATAACCATTTTATCATCAACGACTGCCAATTGTGTAAAAACTGTCCAATCCGCCCGACTGTACACGTAAGTAGGTACGCATTGTCGCACACTACTACCTCCAGTCTGGGAGATGACAAGCGGGAAATGATCGCTGTTATGCAGATCATTTCCTACTGTTAAATTTAACAATGGCAGAAGTGAGGGAGAACAAATGGCGAGATCGAGAGAATGAAATGTTCTTGTGGGTATGTGGAAATATGTCTTCTCGTCGGTATTGATCAGACAGAGACAATTATCAGAAATAAATTGCTCTATCTGACGACCGCGAGAATTAGTATCATCACTTCCCCACAGAGAATTATGTCCGTTAAAGTCACCTAACAACAAACAAGGTTTAGGCAGCTGATCAACCAATTTATCAAGTTCTTCTTGGCGGATGACATCATGTGGTGGCAAATATAAGCTACAGACTGTAATCAAGCAAATTGTGTGGATTCTTACAGCTACAGCCTGCAGCGTAGTATTTAATGGATGGACAGTGCTGGGAAAATTATTACATGTTAATATACAAACACCTCCAGACACTGTACCATCGTCACCACAGTCTTTACGAAAGCATTTATACCCTCGCAGAGTAATGTTATTTGTAGACTTCAGGAAAGTTTCCTGAAGTGCTACACATGCGGGGTTATAGTCTGACATTAAAGACTTGATGTCATCAAGATGGGAACGCAAACCATGGCAGTTCCAAGAAACGAAGGAAGTTATTGTTTTATTTGAAAAGCTCCTCTCCCGGAGCTGGAAGGCATGTCATCTGACATCTCCTCGAACGATACGTCATCATCCGAGGGATGAAGAGATACTGCGTCAGCTTCCAGGGACAAGGCTTTACGGGTGGATAAGGAGGGCTTACAAAGGCCCTCCTTAGAAGATTTTAGTTTATGAGCCTTCAAGGCTTTTGACTTAGCTAGAGGAGCTTTTCTTTTAATTGTGTTCAAAACAGAGGTTTTTGTTTTTGGAGTGAGGTTCTCGGGTAATGTTGAAGAGGTGATTTCAGAATCAGTTTGTGTGCTACTGGTTTTATATGTTTTCTTGGCAGCGGTTGCATAACTTACTCCAGCTTGAGGAGTTCGCGAAGTGACAATTTTTCTGGCCTCAGGATAGGATATTTTTTGGTTGATCTTAATCGTGGCTATTTCCTTTTCCAGTATCCAGTGTGGACAACTTCGAGAGTAGGATGGGTGGTCACCATGGCAGTTGACACACCTTTCCTTCGCATTGCAGTTAGAACTTTCGTGGTCAACCACCGCGCATCGAGCGCAGGTGACTTTACCCCTGCAAGCATTCTTCGAATGTCCGAAACGCTGGCACTGAAAACATCTCAGCGGGTTTGGAATGTATGGCCTGACGGGTAGATTCATATATGCCGCTTTGACATATTTTGGAAGGTCTGGGGTCGCAAATGTCAGTATGAGATGTTTGGTATTTATATACACACCATCTCTTCTGACTTGTATGCGTTTGACACCACAGACCTTTTGATCAAGAAGATTTTCTAGAATCTCTGCCGTCGGCGTATTCAACAAATCCCTAGCTGAGATGACGCCACGTGAAAAATTAAGATTACCGTGAGGCACAACTGTCACTTCTAAATTAGCCAAATATTGCATATTTGCAATAATGGCTGCTTGAGTATCCGATGCAACCTCTACCAGCAAATCACCAGAGCGCATTTTCTGGATATTTTTCACCTCTCCAATTGCTGCCGAAATTCCTTTTGAAATCAAAAAAGGAGAAACAGATGCAAAAGTATTCTCCTTTCTTTTGATAATATAAAATTTTGCAGAACATTTATTCAATAGTTGCTCCCGTGGGAGAAAAGAAAAATTTAAAGAATCCATTTGAAAGTTTTAAAATTTCAGGACTTGACCGCACCACCCACCACCGAGTCCAACAAGGGGATGCAGACCAGCTGCACCAGTGCTAGCCAAGTCCTATACGCTCACAGTACATCCCTGTGATGGCCTCCACCCTTAACGAGTCATCCAGCAGATGTACCGAT
>JAPDSC010050794.1:0-20773 GCA_026290005.1 Latrodectus geometricus | reverse complement strand
AATATAGAATACGATATGAGAGTTGTAATGAAATCCCTTAATTATACTTAATGTTGTTTTCGTAGTATATATTATATTATCATATATATATTTGAAATTATTATCATAAACTATTTTACACGGTGCATGATAGGTAAGTAAACAACTTCTAACCTTATCTTTTTCTTTGTGTGGCGCCAAATTTTGAAATTATTAAAAAAATCCCGGAACAAAAAGAAGATTGAGGACCATATACAGGATTACAAATGATATTTTTTTATATTTACCAGGTTTGACAATCCAGCTGCATCAGAGGGTTGGCCAGTTCGCCATCTTACCCATACTTACTTAGCGGCGTTGAACTTCTGGCTGCTGTTGTTCCCGGGGGACCTGTGCTGCGACTGGACCATGGGGACAGTACCCCTCCTCACATCCTTCGCTGACCCAAGAGCGTTCGCTTCCTTCTTATTTTATGCTGTGATATGTAGACAAGTCTGGATGGGTGGCCACCACCCAAATATCCGAATTTCTAAAATAATAACTATGGTAAATACTTGTAAAATAATACTTAATTTAAATTTAAATATTTGTAATAATAATTTAAATATTTGTAACATAATACTTATTTTATTATTTTACAAATATTTAAATTATTATTAAGTTAGTACATATAAATATAATGAAAGTAAATAATGTACTAGCTTATAAAAGTAAAAAAATTATATAATGATTAATAAACGGTATTATCAGCAAAGAATCATTTAGTTGGTTGGATAGCTTTTTTTCGCATGTTTTAAAGAAAGACACACAAGCCTTGCCAAATTTCTCTCTCTCTCTCAGATATTTATTTATATATTTATTTTATCCTATTCAATAAAACTCATGCAACGTTAAAATCAAGTAAAAATGTAATAGATTTCATATTATAAAGTTAAATAAAATTTGATATTATCATATTTATTTATTAAAAATAATGCATTTCTACAGGTTAGCAAAATAATAGAAACACTGAATAAAACATTTTCAATGCGCTTTTAAGCATAAAAATAAAATAATAGTTACAGTCCCCCCCCCCAGTTTTTTTAAATTAAAATTTATGTTTTTTAGCAGCAAGTGATAACTTTGTTAAAATTCTGTATGTCTTGAATATATTTTCAAGAGCATAAAATGTTAGATTTTACAGATTTTTGTAGAGCGCAGCAAATCGTAGGACCTCATCTCTGTAAGTACGACCGAAACATCCTAATTTTTAAGGTTTTTCTCAAAGTACAGGGTCTAAAGTCATGACAACGTGCACACAGTGCGGCAAGACAAAGTCGGCTCTTAAAATAGTAGATTGAAAAAGAAACTTAATAAAAGAGATCGATAAAAGTATTGAAATGGATTGTAATTTCTAAAAAGCGAACAACTGCAACGAAGCTCAGTCAGCATCTGGATTCTCCATAGTCTTGGTTAGAAAGAATCTTCATAAATAGAATGCTTACGACGTTTTCCCAAGCCACATGTCATAGTTGTCATTAATGCCAAACCTTGTCTACGCTGATGTCATATTCACAGAACCAGGTCAATTTATGGATAGTAGAATGTAATATGATTTGACGAATCATCTTTCACACTTTTTCTTACTGCAGGATAGACACACATTTGGAGGGTTGAATAAAAAGGCGAATGATCGTGACTTTTTCTTATTTGACTTCAACACATGAAGGTGGATTTGTCATGTAGTTGTGTTGTGGTTTTCTGCTGAATCAATCAAAAGCCTGAAAGGAAGGATCTCTAGGGAAAAGTACAGACACATTTTAGTTGATTAAGTCCATCCTATGATTCAAACTGTCTTTCTTTCGGGAATGAAATTTTCCAAGATGAAAATTTGTGGATTATACATCGAGACTTGTTTAATCATGTTTTATGAACACGAGATTAAATATCTACTTTTGCTCGCACAGCCACCCAACCTTAATATAATTAAACTATTATAATTTATTTTAGAGCTTTCAATTCGCGGAATCTATAACAATCACAAAAAAATCTCCCAGAACTTTTACAATAGATCCATGGAGAATAACATAATATTCCCCTAAACATTGTTCCGCACTCGTATGCACTGGTTAACGATTCCTAGGAGACTCCAATATGTATCAAACTCCAAAGGTGGTCCAACGCTATATTAATAAGGGATTTGTTATAAACTTTAGATGTTTCTATTTTTTTGATATATGCCTATATAAAAAGTAGTATAAATATAAAAGTATGCAAGTTTACATTAAAAAAAATAAAGTAGATGTAATCAGTTGTTCTTAAATAATCAAAAATATTAAAAGGAGTAAATCAAATAACATTGAGTATCTGTTCCAAGAAAGACAAACTATGAAAGTTAAAATCTGGACATGAAAATGCAATATGATTTGTATGAGGCTCATCATGTGCTGCTTACTATTTTAAATCAATTAGAAACACGTGTTCCTTAAATCTGTGTAACTGATACAAAAGCTTTTATCAATTGTTTAATTCAATAACTATATTTTAAATTACAGTATTTTCCATTAAGTTTACTGAAAATAATGAACTTAAGGTAGAGTAATGACCTAACGAATAAAATTGTAGTGGTACCTAATGTTTTTCAAAAAACGCATATCCTAATTATTTTCGTAATATGTACAATTTCACTTTCAAAATTGAAATAGAAAATATTTATTTCAAGCTACACTTTTTCAGAATAACAATTTGATGTCCAAGTACTCTACTTGAGACGACTCGTTATTTTTTCTCTTACTGAAAATAATGAACTAAATGTTCGTGTGTATTCGATGTCGGACCTCCTTGAGTACCTTTAAATTTCCATAGGGCTTGATGTCACGCCGTTGGAATGGTATAGAAATTATAAAAGGATCTTACTTCACCTCATAATTTTGATCTCATAAGTTTCTCATAATTATTAACTTTTTCTCGTAATTCTAGTCTAATCATATAACAGTATTTTAAAATCAGTGAGTGATTGATTCTATAGAATAGCAAACATACGTAGAATTCTAAGCTAGTTCTTGACTCAACCTTACGGTTAACGGGTTTGGAATACTTGCCTATCACCTATCGCCTCGTAATTTTGAACTTCGATCGGGTGAAAAGTTCACACTTGAGCTGCCAAACTACTCTCCAAATGCACACCACGCTTGTGGAAAAACTTTGGGCGTCACAAATTAACTTGAAAAGTCTCTAACTCACGGAGATCCAACAATCCATTGAAGGAGAATATGGTCCCCTCTCAATCACTCATTACGGTAAGTGATACTTCACTATGTTGAAGGATTTTACAAGAAGCGGCTTGAAATTGCTGATTTGGAAAAAATAGCCAATAGCAATGTACTGCTATAAAGCAAGCCAATGAAATGAATTTTTGCGAAACAAGAAAATGAGTTTCAATTAAACATTTTTATATTACAAAGATATTTAAAAGCAAAAAAAATGCTATAATCACACTCGAGAATGAATTCTTGCAACTGAAAAGTAAAGGATTTAATTATAGATTTAGAAGACCATTGGACTGAGCACGGTTAGCCTTACCTTCAATGCTTTTCCATTAATTCATGCTAAGATTAGTTTTATTTCAAGTTACTTCTCACCAGTTATTTTCTCTATCAAGTTACTTCTGATCACTTACTTTGTCACGTCACTTTTGATTTCTCTTCTAGTCCGAATACTATATTTGAAATTTCTTTGCAGTAATTTGTGGTTAACGGATTCAGTTGAAAAAAATAAGTGCCGGATTGGTAAAATTAAAAACCATAAAAATCAGTATGATTTCCTTCTTTCTATGCAGTTTTTCTTTTCTTTTCTAGGGTATTTCACTGTGTGTGTTTCCCTTCCTACCTGCGTCCAATCTGTTCTACCCCGTGGGATTTGTTATCGCTGAGAGGGTCCTGTACCTGCCGAGCATGGGCTTCTGCTTTCTAGTGGCCTACGGATGGCACAACCTCTGCTTGCACTACAAGTAAATTAATCACACGTCGTTATGTTGCAGTTTTTCATTTTTGTTTTACATAAATTCAAAAGCATTAACTTCTACGAGTTCGATAAAAAAAATTGCTTAGGTACTTATATAGAATTTTTTATTTTTTTATGTAAATTTTATATAATATGCTTTAGACACAGTAAAATTCCTCAAAATGTTATGAACTATATTATTAACATAACTAAGAATATTAAATTAAATTTACTGCAAATAGAAACGAAATGCGAGAACATATAATTCATTTATGTTAAAATACATCGTGGAGAGAAATAAATAATCAAAAATATTTTATTTAACTTATCATTCTTTCAGAGTTTCTATATTAATTAAGGAATTGAAGTTTGTTTATTTGTATTGCTATACAAGTAGCCTTTTTTCGCGTACTCTATCAGTGGACTTTTTGGGCCGAAACTGTTGAATCTCATCAGGGCCGGCGCTAGCAGCTTCACCGCCCCGGGCAAAGAGGTAAAATGCCGCCCCTTTATAACAGAAATTAAGAGAGATAACCTAAACCCTTTCCACGATTAATGGTAAAATAAAACGAGTAAAAAAATTGCAATCATCAGCAATGTTGACGTTTTGATACATATTTCGACAAATTAAGACACACGGTTAAAAATTCCATTATTGTATCCCTTTGATTAAATTATAAAAAAAACTATTTCTTTAAGTTTTAAGCTACTTTTAAGTGGGAATTTCTTATGCTTGTGAGTTTTCTTGCATTTCAAATAGTTAAAAGTTCATACATTATTAATATATATATAGGGTGTTTATTAAACATACGCCAAAAATTCAAGGGTTTGTTCCCTCGACTGTTCTAAGAATATCCTTTTGATAATTTTTGTGAACTCACTTTGTTTCAAAGATACAGGGCGAACATAGTTTTCGTCAAATCCATTTTTATAATTTTTAAAATCATTAAATTTCTTGCATTCTTATTCTAGCTGGAGGTCATTATTTTCAACAGTTCTTGTAGATTAAAAAACTTTACCTGTAATTTTTGGTAATAAAATGTTATAATGTCAAAAATTTTGTTCGCCCTGTATCTTCGAAACAAATTTTTGCTGTATGTATAAAAAACACCCTGTATACATAAAGGTCGTTAGGGGTTTTATTCCAAATATCTTAATGCATAAAAATATGATTCATTTTAAACAAAAAAGTTTAGTATATCATGGGTCAAAACTCAATTATTTTAGAATGAGAAAATGTTTAAAAGTTTGAAAAATTTAATTTTAGGGCCAATTTGCCGCCCCCTAAGGTTGCCGCCCCGGGCAAGGGCCCTGCTTGCCCACCCCTAGCGCCGGCCCTGATCTCATTTCATTAGGACCTCTCTTGATCTCTCTTGTTGCTTTTCGCCCCGAATTCGTGTCCTACGTAAGCAAAAATATTCATATCTTGCATTACTTATAACAATTGAGCTTGGGTTATAGCTTGCTTATTTGCACTGGGTGTATTAGATGCTTATTGACAACATCCGTAATGATGCCTTAATTATTTATACTGATAGCAATAAGAATGTGAATCATCGTGCGGATAGTGGTATCTTCTATCCAGGAAATCTGAAGGGAGAAATGTTTTTAGAAACCCTGGCCATTTCTCAGTTTTTTACTCTTAGCTGCTTGTTATTTGAGGGGGTTTGCTTGCCCTTCAGAATGATGTCTCATTTGGCGAAGTCTGGACTGTCACAGACAGTCATATTGCTATACCGTACCTGGATCCGTGATCGTATGTTGTAATATAGTCGAGGTCTCCATCCTTCGTCTACTCGTGCAATTTTCTCACACTCACTACATACATTTGTAATGGATCTCCTCTCTTATCGATATCCATAGAAAAGGTGAATGCCAAGGCTAAAAAGGTCGCTGCTAGTTCTTCTCCAACTGATTTTGCTCTCACTTACACTGAGTTGCATTCTATCTAAAAGAAGATGTTCAGGATCTCTGGAGCATTCCATCTGCTCGTGATGAATACTCTGGTGGTGGTTCTGGTGATTTTATTACTTTTAAGGGTTCTAGAGCTGACCATATTACAAAGTCTAGGTTTGCTAGTGTCCATCTTCGTGGCCTTAAGTTTGTTATAGCAATATAATTGATCCTACCTTTAGATACTACCTTTAGATCCTACCTCTATAATTGATCCTACCTTTAGCAGTGTTGACCAGGCTCGGCCGCAACACTTTCTTTTGTGTCTGAGATTTACTAAAAAGAATTTTCTGACACAAATTCCCTTTATTTTCTTGATTTTGAGAGGATTGAAGAGCTCGTGGATTTGGAATAACAATCCCCGAACCCCTCAATCCAGATGGGATCGGAAATGACAACAACAATAATATACGAGTATTTATTTTTCACAAACATTAAATTTGAATTTTTAAATTTATAAAACTATTTTAAAATATTTATACAATAAAATGTGTGCAGTTACATAGTTTTATTTTGCAAATGTTAAGAATATATTAATGTTTGCAAAATACTTTTCTCCTACTTATTTCTTCTGAGCTGACGCATTTAAAAACCATGCCTTAATTTTAAACTACTGTCAAGGGATTAAGTTGACATTTGTTCTGCATCTCCTTTCCACATCAAAACTCTTCAACAATGAAGAAAGGTTACAGAATTTTAAACATGCATAAGCTCTCTCTGAATAACTGTCTTCCCTTAAGTCAGATATCGAATTCTGTTCTACTCTTAAACAAAAATAGCTTATAAATTTGATTCTCACCTCAGGTGAAGATATATATTATAGTTCAGAATTTACATTAAACTAAGTCTCAGTCGCATCATATAAATATTTCTATTTATGTCTTTGTAAAAAAATGACCGTTGAATGACAAACCAATTAACCAACACAGGCAACCAAAAATATCATTTTCCAACTTGGATAATGGAACCTAGAATAATATACATTATAGTAATACTATTTTTCTGGCAATCTATTCCTGCAACAAGAAACTACCAAATACAGCCATCCTTTCACTAAACTTGTTAAATGATGCGATCGTTAATTATGATGTCCTACTCAATTCAAAATTTTTTATGACGAAATCAATGAAGGTATATAGAAATATAAAAAATTCTACTTTTTTTAAAGAAATTCAAGCAGACACTCTTCGTAGGCTATGAAGTATGTCATAAAGATTTCAAAAATAAGTACATTCCACCACAAAAGCAACAACATAAGAATTAAAAATCTAAATAACAAATAAATTTCTTTAAAGCAGCAATCGTTTCACTACTCTACATAAGATTAGAAAAACAGGGGCTTAGTAAATGGAGAGGCGCTTAACACGATTCTAAAAACAGTTCTGGCAATTGCAAACAGACAGCTGAGTAGCAACAACGTGTTCAACATCTTCCATGTGATGTTGTCACACGCACAAAATGTAGTGATCATAATGTTATTCAAAGTAAATAACTTCTGAAGTTACAGTGACTACCAATTAATACTTCAATCAATAAAAAATCCGGTAAGAAGTGCTTATGTTTCAGTCGCTTCGAAATTGTTAAGGAAAAATGGCTTAGTCCATTGGGGCTTTAAGGATGCAAGTTATTCAATATTCCAGTCAAAGAGTTTTTTCTCGATCTATATGGTTTTCGTCAAGGTTTGCAGAAACCAACAAAATATCAACGTTATGGAAGGTTTCTTGTTTAGCCAATGATTGTCTTTTCATTACAAAGGATACCAGGAGAACTTTCATACTTTTACTTGATTTTATTTCAATCTTTTACTTGCTAAGCTAAACTTGGGCTGTTAGAATAATATATTTAATGTTAATTAAATAAAAAAATTAATTGTGTGAAACAATTAATGTAAAATCATGAATTACATATAAACAACAATATATACTGTAACAGGTTCTTTTTCTTATTAATTCTTAATAAAATGTAACAAAATTTCTAAACTAAATAACAAGTCAAAAATAAATATATAATGTAATTATGTTAACAAATTCAACATAAGCGACTGAATATTTTAAATATGCGATTGACAGAAGTTATAACTAAATGAAAAACATGCTTTATTTCTTTCAGATGATCATATCACTTTTATATTCCATTTTGGTTCAAAATGAAAAATATATGTAGCTAAAGTAGTCACGAATTTTTAACAAAATTTAGAAGTTAATTTTTAATTTTAATGCACTAAATATTAGAATAATTGACGAAAATAAAAAAATCGTTAATGAAATAAAATACTCCGAAATTACCCTGAATACTTTTATTTTACTATTCAATGATAATAAAAATTGCACATTATATAAGAATCTATCTGTATTTAATATTTTACTTACATAATCTATTTCATTCCTCTTAAAAACTAACGAATTGACCATTTTCCGCTTAGATCATTTTTATATAACATAATTTTATGCTGGTAGAAAAAGAAATCCATTATTTTTACGTGAACTTCAAGGCTTTATTTACATGTTTGTGATTAGCTTTATGCAAATGATTTCAAACTGTTTTGTGGCTGACCTTTGACTTCTGGGCTGGTAACTTGTTGGTCTACTTTGGACACTTTCGTGATTTTAATGATATTTTCTACGATAGGCCAACCTGTGTAGCATCAAGTATACCTGAGTGGAATGGATGAAACCAAAATTACTCGCAATTGACTGTTACAATATCAAGACCATTAACACCATCCTTGATTTTCAGTTGCCTGACTTGTATTTTCGCCTTTATCTTAGAAAAATTATGAATGTACTACATTTAATTTTTGTTGACTCCCTTTTTTAACATCCTGTATAATAAAACTGAATGGACCAAAAAAAAATTTATTTTTTTTTAAACTGTGAAATGTGATTTTCTAACTAGTATATATCTTAAATTGTAAGATCGATACTTAATGAGATATCGAACTCTACAGTCACCGACTGAATAAATAATGAATTTCTTTTTCTTTAACCTAATATATAGTTAAATTTTGCCTGTTGGCATCATTTTAAAATTACATTTTCAAAAGAAAAGATAAAACTGATGAGGGATTTCATGAAAGATTCACACATTTCACTTTTATATTTTCCTGGAACAAATATTACCTCGCTCATAAAATTATTTAATTGAATAATGAGATTTAAAGAGAAAGGTATGCAGTTAATATGTTTCGTTGTAATTCATGATAAAAATATTCTTCAAATTTTTAAATCCCAAGCTGATTATTTGTTTTTTAAAATCTAATTCTTCAAAGGAATTTTTTTCTTTACAACTCTATTGTTGATAAAAATAAAAACTTTTAAAGCACTTATTTTTATATAATGGTACCTGTTATGGCATAAAAATATTTCTACAAAAGATAAAGATCACAAGAGATTTAAGATTAATTTTTGAAATATTGAATCATTTGCAAAAATTAATTTAGATTATTTTAAATAGAGTTTACATGTTGAGTATTATTAGCATTTTTTATTAAAATATGAAGATGACATATGGTTTTTTACACTAAATTCACTGCACTTTTATAAAATTATATGAATTACTAATTCATAAAAGAATTTAATCAGAAAATTAATTTATTCTGAAAAAATTTTATTATAAGACAAATATTGAGTTAAAATGACTGAAAACTTTTATTTCTTCTGGTAAAAATTAATGTAATTTGAGGAGTTAACTTTATGAAATAGTAAAAAAAAATGCATTATTAACTTAAAGAATTTTTTAATATTTATTTTCCAAATAAATTTCAACTAAAATAAATGTTTTTTCACTATAAATTCTTAAAACATTCAATAAAAAGTGTTAAAAAGCAATATTTTCTTCAGAAAATTCAGTTTTCAAAATCGGAGTATAAAGTAATACACTAAGTATAGTACATACACAAATAGTATATACACATTATAAACTGACAAAAAAGAAGAAAATAATTCTAAAAATTCATTTAAAATGGCCTAGTTGTATTATATCTATTTTAAATTTACTTAAAGCATTTAATGAAAAAAAACTTGGTATGCTTACAAAAATGAGTAATTATTAAATATAATACGATAATATAATAATGCATGATACTAAAGGCTCTTCTTTTCGTGTCATTCAATGGCATATTATAAAATGTTGGAACCGGAAATGTTATGGAAATTTGGAGGTGATGGAGTAATTTAATATTTCAACCTCATCAAGTGTCTAGGGTTCCACATTATGAATATGTGGCTGTTAAAAAGTTTCGATTGTCAAAAATAAGTACAGAATACAAATGAATCAAAACGTGGGAAGAACATGGGCATGCAACGGCATAATGCTTAAAAAATTTAACAATAATATATATGCATTATAAACTAAATTCCAATTCAACACAAATATTTCCCAGCTTCAATCATTCTAATCGTTGGAATAATATTATTTCAACAAAATAAGACATTAATGTGTATTTGGCTCTACAAGTGAAGAAATCAGTTTTGAGACAATTACAACAAAATTCAAAATTAACAATGAGAAAAACCCGGCCAAACAAAACAATCATTCTCTTTCAGAAATTATTATAAATATTTGGAAAAGAATAATCAAAAATACCAGAAAATAAAACAGAATCATCAATATTTTAGAATATGAAGTTTAACAATAACAATTAATGTTGTTTCAATATTACGCGATGCGTATAATTTCGGTGATTGCTTGGCTCTTTGTCCAGACGTGTTTCATTAAGGCTTCATATTTGATAGGAAACATGTTTGTGGCTAATTTTACCAGATTAACATAAATGCTTGTTAAGATTATTTGACAAAATGAGTACCGTTGGAATTTATTTGACACATTTGGTGAATTTGTTATTGTCATACATGCCGCCACCTACCTTTAAGTTTGGAGTTTGAATTCTGTTTATAAGGATTCTATAAACATTTTTGAATAATTACTTAAATTATTTAAAAATATTATTGTGAAGTTAATGTGTGTGCACCGGCATTTTTCCGTGCACTTAGCCTAGAGTTGGTGAAAGTTAAGTGGAAGCAGCTAGGGAATCTTTATAATTAAGGAATTCTAGGAAGACATTGTAACTCGACCAATTCAACGCTCCCTTTAGTAAATACGACTGATCTTCTGTTAAACCGAGATTCAAACTCACGATTTTCCGATAGTCAAAATGTTGCCCTAAACCACCAGGCCACAACCGCCCTAAATTGATTAGGTAGAAAATTAAACATATAGTACTTAAGATAATCTATGGCGATGTTTCCGTTTGTTTGTTTGTTTGTTACTCAACAGCCATTTTTATGCAGATGAGAGCAATTAGACAAACATCATCAAGTTAAGCTTATATTTATATAATACAAAAATATAACTCTATATACAAAAATATAACTGTTATAGTTTAAATTTCTTGACATGTAATATTGAAAAAATATTCATATTTCTGTTCCTAAATTCTGACGAATAATAAACTATATTCAGAAGTATTTATAAGCTTTCAATGCAACAAACTTGAAATTCATATAAATACTTCTCTGGCACTTATAAAATATTACTAAAAATTTCTAATTCAATAATGAATCTCGAAAATAGGTCTTTATCTGTATTTCCAAGATACAAAGAATGCTATATATGCTGATGCTAATTAGAAGGTCGGGAAAAACAAAACACTTGGAAAAAAATATATTACACACTAAGAATCTATAGTAAAGTTTTATTAAAAGGCTTTCTATATAGATATACTATTAATGTGTGCAATCGAATTATATTTCCTTCATTTAAATGCACAATGAAGTATATTTGATTTTTTATATCTTAAGAAAATAATTTTAGAAATATTTATATATGCATTTTTTATGCTCATTTGGAGTACTAGATAAAAAAATACATGCTTTTAAAAAAAGAAGATATTTGTCTGATAATAAAATGAAATCTTAATATGTAAATAGATTCGTCCTGCGATCAGGCAGATATTTCAAAACAGACTTATCATACATTGTTGGAGGAAATTCAGTTCCCCGCTACTCGCACTATATTCCTCTCCTCAAATCTAGAATTGAATGAGTTTAGAATGAGATATGTAATTAAGGCTATCTAATTCCAGTTAAACTCAATTAGTTATAATATTAGAACTGACGCCTTCGCGAAATTTCATCTATCTCACTACATCAGCTGTAGTCAAATTGAATTATAATAGTATTCAAGAACTAACCTTCAGTTACTATTATTGTATCATTATATAATGCAATATCAATTATATATATTGCATTACCTATATTGGATACTTAATGAAATATTCGTTCACAAAAGGAATATATACAATATATTTATCTAATAACGAAGGTCTAATTGAAAATCAGTTACTGTATATCCTTCTATTATATATAGCGTACATTTAAATTTCTTTAATTCATTCACCTTAAAGTTTATGTAGAACAATGTTCCTATTCTCCCAATATCTTAAATTTTAACATTTATATTTTATTTGTTCTAATTAATAACTCTTATTTTAAATAAATATAACTCTTATTACTAAAATAATAGTTATTATTACTAAAATAATAATAACTCTTACATTAAATATAAATGTTACAAAAACATTATAAATAGGAATAGTTAACAAATCTAAGAATCAGGTTCAAAAACTAGTAAAGAGCAAATAATTACAATTTTGTTGATATGCAATATTTGTAATCAATATTTTAACATTTATATTTTATGTTATTAATTCTTCTTTTTAAAATATATATTATAAAGAAAACATTATAACTAGGAATAATATAACAAATTCCTAAAAATCAGACTCGAAAATTTGTCAAGTTTCGTAATTAATTACATCTTTGATGATATGGAATGTTCCTAATCAATATTTTAAATTTTAACATTTATACTTCAAGTTATTAAAAATCTTATTTTAAATAAAAATGTTAAAGACATTTTAAATAGGAATTGTATAAGAAGTTATACAAAATCATAGTCAAAATTTGTGAAGAGCGAAATGTACTATTTTGATTATATGCAAATGTTCCTAATGAATATTTTTTTGATACTAATATTTTTGTTATTAAAAATTTTAAAAATCTATTTAAAAATTTTATTTTTAAATATAAATATTTTAAATTAGGATAAACATTGCAAATAGTAATAGTTCCTAAGAATCAGACTTTGTTTTGTATTTTATGCATTTCTAATCTAATATCTAATGACATTTCCTCAATTTCAGTAATTGATGAATTTGACAAAATGTAATTCACTTTATTTACTGGAAGAAATTATCAGGAATATCTGGAAGTTTGAAAATTATTAAAAATTCCGTGGTATTTGAAATTTCTGTTACTTATTTTATCTCAGATTTTTATGAAAGAAAATCGCGTATATCTAATACTTGTTATTATGATGATATATGTCATACTATTTATTATTGTATTGTTAACACTGTAATACTTGTTAACGATACAAATATCTGCTTAATATATCTATAAATTAATAACATCTTAATAGTTATCGAGTTCATAAATAATTTTTTTTCTTATTTACAATAGTTACAATAATGATTCTTTATTTTTCACAATTGTTTCTTTCAAAGAATAAATGAACTAGTTAATTCCGATTAATATTTTATAATCCACGTTTTAAAATAAATTTTAATAATGTTTTACAGTGTTTTCCTGTAATTTTGAGCCTTTATGATTTTGAATACTTATATATAAAAGTATAACATGTATTTTAAAACATATTTCAAAACTTTTTATTTGAGATTAAATTTAGATAAATGTTAAAGTAATGGAATCAATAAGTAATGTTATGTTTAATTATTTTGATTATTAATTTTCTTTCATATTAATATTCATGCTTATTGTTTTACTATTATTTTTTTTTTACTATTCACGCGATAGTGTGTGTAATAACTGTTATTTACATGTATGTGAATTAACTACAGTGATTATTTCTGAGCATCATATTTTATCAAATTAAATTTATACATTGGGATAAATTGACTAATTATTCTTTTCTGGTTCCTCAATTAATATTCTAATCAACAAATTGCAAACAACATTGCGTTTCTATGAACACTGCTATATTTAACAAAACAAAAAGTTAAATTATTTATCTGTAAATTATAGGCTTATTTTTCTTTCTTTATTAATTTTATTTTTTTAAAAAAGTGTATTTTAATAGTGTTTCCAATTTTTATCAAAACTCACATGACTGTGACTAATGACTTTGGAATGAATTTTATACAAGCGAAAATCACACAGTTGCTTAGAGAAATAAAATCTTACCTATTTATCAATGGTGGCAGCCCGACATAAAAATGTGGGATATTTATTTTCATTCTATTTGATTCCTAATATTCAATATCAGGAAATACTATTTTAATTTTTACTTTTTGAATTATACATTTTACATTGTTTAATTTTAGCTTTGAATAACAATTGTTTTAAAGAAATAAGAAAAAATTTTATCCGCAATCTTAGGGAAACAGTTCAAAAATGTTTCTTTCATTGAAATTGCCTGCCATCATCTAAGATAATACAGTTTTCGCGTAAGGCAGAAGCTCGCGTAGTTTCGTGTTTTATAATTGTTCTTTTCGATACATTATTACTCTGAAAACAGCTATATCAAGTTTTATAATATAATAAAGTGCCATGATTTTTTCAAATATGAATTTCTTTTATCATGATTATTTTTTATTCTTTCTCAAAAATTTATTTTTTATCAAAAACAAGATCAATGTATTTAAATGAAAATTGCTAATAACTTTTGAGTAGAAAGACTCAAAATTTTCATTTTAGTCTCTACTAAATAATGCCAAGTGCTCGTTTTGTTTTCGATTTCTGGGCTCACGTCGATATGGATAATACTGAAATTTATGTGATAAAAAAAGAGCATTAAACTAAAAGATTATTAAAATGATTAATAACAATTTTGAGGTGTAAACGTGTATCAAATATCTTAACAAGTATTAAAATAGTTTATAAAGCTATCATATTCAAATGTCAGTCATACATAATACCTCTGCATGCATGTTTATGCATAAATACTGCTTGCATGTTTAGTGACATTTGCTAATGAATGTAAGTTATGCATTTGGAAACTAAAAATAAAAAGAGTGGATTTATATTTCTTAAACTTTTTTTTGATATAAATATTAGGTTGGTGGAAAAAGAAATTTATTTTTACGTGACTTCAAGTCTTTATTTACATGTATTTGATTGCCTTTGTCCAAATGATTTAAACTGTTTTATGGTAAACTTTTAACTTTTGAACTGTTAATATGCTAATCAACTTCAAATATTATTGTGATTTTATCGATATTTTTTATGCTGGGCCTGCCTGGGCGAGGGATATATTTAACATCAAATATACCTGAAGGAATCAATGAAACCAAAATTAAAAGTAATTGGCTGTTACAGAATTGGAACCAAAATACCATTCCCGATTTTCAACTGCCTGATTTGCATTTTCCATTTGTTGACTTCGATTTTTAACAACTTGTGCCTTATAACTGAATGAACCAAATAGAAACAGTAAACATTTTTTAATGCAAATTCTTTCCAAAGAGTATTAAATATAAATTATATGATAAATACTTAACGAGATATCGAACACTATAGTCATCTACTGAAGAAATACTGGATTTCTTTATCCCCAAACTAATATATATATTAAATTATCATTCACTGAAACTTCATATTAACTCTAGATAATATTTATAATTAATAATATATAAAACTTTCATTTTATTTCTATAAGTTTGCTTCAGTTTATATAAAATTATGCATTAAAAAATTTCTGTGGAAATATATGTGTTAAATTCCAACCATAATATTTCTAGTTTGGTAAGTTTCAAAACATTCATCATTTAGTAAAAAAAAGTGTTTTTTTTTTTTTTTTTTTTTTTTTTTGAAACTCTAAAATATAGGGTTCTGTAACTGACCTCTTTTAATAATTCTATGATGAGTGAACCCATGATTGTTAAGCATTCGTTGGAATTCATAAAGTTAATGTTGCAGATCTATTTAGAGAATAGCATGCTAGGCTCAGACACCAAACGTGACATTTGACCGCAAGGCACATTTCCGATACAGTTTGATAGAAATAGAATTAGCAGAAGCAGATATCTTGGAAATCGAGAAATTATACAATGCATTCTAAAGAGTTATAGAGTTTAATATTTGCCTAAAAGAATTTTTTTTTATTTTAGGAAAAGTAAGCAAACACTGCATATATGTTTTGTGATATTATTGTGCCTTAATGCTGCAAAGACCCTACTCAGAAATTATGATTGGTAAGTTAAAAAAAAATTCTATGTTTCCAATTGAATATTTGGTCTAATTAAAGATTCTTCATTTTATTGTTAATTTTCAAAGGAAAGATGAAGAGGCTCTTTTCAAATCTGGTCTGCGATTCACGAGCACCAATGCCAAACTTTACAACAACCTCGGTCACGTGATGGAATCAAGAGGAAGACATGAAGAAGCTCTGGAGCTGTTTTTAAAAGCAGTGAAGTGAGTTGAATAAATTTAATTAAAAGCGTATCGAGTTCTATTCTCTTAATTTCAATTACGTTAACATTACGAAAATTATGTATGTTATAACTATTCAATATACGAAGTAGTAATTGAAGTCATCATTCTCAAATAGTGCATATTTATCTAATTTATTAAAAATTATACATATACAATGTGTGTAGTTTAGTTATATATTCTTTCCAGAGCTCAACCAGATGACTTGGGATCACATCTCAATGTGGGACGGATGTACAACATTTTGGGAATGACAGAAAGAGCTGAAAATTCTTTTTGGCTGGTAAGTGATATGCTGTTTCATTCGTAGTAATTCTTGCTATTTCTTAACATAAATATAATTTTTTGAGTTTTTGATCTATTGTATAATATTATTGAATTGTAAGTTTCCAAACTTTATTTTTTGTTAATTAAAGCAACTAAAGTCAACCAACTTTCTCGTGATTTTAAACTTCATAAAGTGACTAGAATGACACTGAAGAATCTGATTTTTATTCCATATCGAGAAAAAAAAGGTGACAATAAACGCTTCAAATATGTCTACCTATACAGGTCAGAGCAGCAGTAATTTGAAAATTTGGGTATCGAACTCATTACGTCATAGACATAAAATTGATGTATTTTCTCATAGCTTACTGCGTTTTAGAGCTTGTAAGCCTTGAGGCTCCGGTTATCTGGTTGGTTAAGTCGTCGTTCTCAGTTTCAGAATGTAGTTAGTTTGAATACGACTTTTTCGAAGAACCGATGTATTCACTAAATGCGGCTGCACTTATTCAGTAAGTTGTGATCCCAAAGTATGTATATATACTTCAAATGAAATGATAACTCTGGAGATATAAGGTTAAGTATTGATGATATTTTTTAGTCCCTGCTTCTAAATTACGAAACCTCCCACTGGTTGCTTAAACTAATCTATAAATCCCAACTTTGAGCTTGGAAGAGTTAAGTATGCTGGTACAACATAACAGTCTTCCCAATGTTATAGTCTTAGTAAAAATTAATTTAAATATATGTACTATTTTTAAAAATAGTAATATTTCTCACATATGATACAAATGAGCAAGTACATTATTTCATTTTCTACATAATTTAAATTCTCAATTGTGACAGAAAGTTAACGGGATCGATTTGCACTGATCCGTAAAAACATGATAATGGGATAAAACTAAAACACTGATAATGTGGAAGATGCTAAATATTAATTTCATGATTAAAGCTTAGAATTACGAAATTACGTGAAAATTTAAGGTGTATCATAAGACCTTTTAAATGCTTTTTTTTTTATGAAATTTTATTATATTTTAACTTGTAAGTACATGAGGTATTAGTTTTGCTATTCAGTTCCGCATTGATGTATATCATTTTATACTTTTGAATTTGACACAATACTTCAATCATTCTCTGCTCATTTTCTATTTTCTGGCTAAAAATCACATTTTATTTTAAAATAACTTTTCTCGACTTATTTTAGGCTAAAAACTTGTTGCCAAAAAAACAACCGGGTCAAACTTATAAAGCACACATTGTACCAAGACATCTGGATCTTTTCCTGAATTTGGGAAGCTTGCTATCCCGAAACGACTCAAGGCTGGAAGAAGCGCAAGCGGTAACTATCAATCAACAACCATCTTTATCCTCGCATAAAGTTTATACTGACTATTTCTTTCAATGGACGTAATGTGTGTGTGTTTTGTTTCTTTTTCTACTATGGATTTTTATATACCATTTTTAACTTACTGTTTTATTTAATTTTTAATATCTTTCCTTTAATACATACATTCTTTGGGAGAATTGCACGAAACTTTTGGACATTTGTCCTTCGTGTTTGTCAGAAAAGAATGTTCTATTTTGTATTCTTTTTTCTTATTTGTTTTGTATAGCTTTTTCTTACTCTTGATTTTTATTGTTCCTAATATTATATTTTATATTATCTATTTTGGCGTTTCTCTGTTTAGCTACTTTTTCACTGGTTAGATTACCAATAATATATATTAGTTGGTATTGTATTTATTGATTCCTTGGAATATATTATGATGACCGATTATATTGTAATCATAAGTACAACTGAGAAGTTAATAATTGTCTGTTAAAAATTGGAAGAATAATATAAGCATTTATGCAGAAAAGAATTTCATTTGTACTAATTTTTCCAGCTTTATCAAGAAGCTATTAGTATGAAGACAGATTATGTTGATGCTTATATGCAGAGGGCGAATGTTTTACTAAAGCTCAACAGGTATAATATTGTTCCATATTTCTTATAGTTACATAAATATAACTAAGAGGGATTTATGTTCAACTGATAATTTATTTACAAAGGATGCAATAAGAAATATTTTATATATATTTAAATGTAAATTAATCTGGCTATTTACTATATATAGCAAAACGTTTGACAGAATTGATTCAATAACATTGTTCTTGCAGATCAGATGAAGCCCATGACATGTATAAGCAAGCTTTGAAACATGACCAAATGAATCCTGACATCTTTTACAACGTTAGTAAGACTTCATCCCCTATTCTTATCTTAAATATTCAAGTAGATTTGTATCATATAACAGAAAATCATAATAAACACTTTTATTAGTTAATTGAATAATATACTAATAAGCTAATATTACTCGTTATATTTATTCGAGTTTTGAAATTACATCTAAATGCACACTTTCATAAATTAAGTATAATGCCGCAGCCGGTAACTAAAGGTGCAGAAACAAACTTGATCTATTCACAAAACCCATTATTAAACAAATGAGAAAGAACAAAAGAAGTGGCCTATGTATGATATCAGGCTTACACAAACCATGATTAAAGCTCCCTGGACCACTTACACCCATATCACCAGTACAATAACTGAAGATTATTTGTTGACATGATGGTTAATACATCGTATGTATTCCATATTAGGAAATACGGTCCGTATAGCACCGAAACAGGAATTATCAAGTTGCATCGAGACAGAGAACTCCAGTCAGCAGCAAGCCATGCTTTCTAAAATACCAGTACAAATGAAGGAGATGATTGTGTGATTCATCGGCCAAAGATACCCCACATATGCTCTATCGAGTTCTAATTCGGTGTGAATGCTGGTCATTCCTTACAATTGATCTGGTCTGGCAAATTGATCTCAGATTGAAGGCAATGTCGACGATGTCGAACGGTGAGAAAGGAAGTTATCCCATATACACAAAATCGGAACTCACATCAATCCTAAATAAATCCTATGATGTCCCAATAAATTTGTCATTGTTCCGATTTGAACATGCAGATCTGTTCTGGAGCCCAGTATAATGCTACTCCTGTGCACTACCAAAACGTTGGCCTTCAATGATGGTACCTTGGTTGTTCTGGGTACATGACGTTCTTCATATAAACGTGCGAAGTGAATCGAACAGCAAGTTAAACCTCGACTTGTCGAAAAACATGATGCAAGCCCACTATGACGATGTCCACATTGTATTTTCTCCACTCCAGGCTAATTGCTTTCGACCATGAGTTGCCATGAACTGAACCCATCTGAAAAGCCTGCGATCATATAGCCCATACTGTCCCAAAAATCTGTATCCGATATTCTTGAAACGGTCGTATTCATGGCTAATGATAGATGACTTGACAAATCCGCTAGTGCTTCGCCTATTTCTTTTGGAGTTTATTGCCAATTATTTTACGTCATTCAGCGCTGTCACTCGGGGGTGACATGTACTGTAACGTCTACTGACATTTCCATCACTTTGGACTCGCTTCCACCACCTTGAGATGACACTTTGGCCGATTCCAAATTTTTTGCCTACACCTGCATTTCCGGCAGCCGACAATTCTACCACGTAAAACATCATCCATATGCGTTCTTTGTGTCATAACTATGTTGTCTGAGTGCCGTACAGACCGGTTGTGGGAACACGTTTTCTTCATTGCCAAAAGTCCTTATATACCCTTGTTTTATGCTCTCATCATGTGGCGTACTTTTGGCGTCATCAGTTGTCTTCCTTTAATTTGCATATAATGCTTGATCATGTGTGCGGTATTTCTACAAGGTGCATGTTTCCTTTCGCAATGGATTTCTACACCTCAGGATTATCCTTAATTTATGGACATGTATGTTATTTTAGTCTTTACATTATTCTAACTACGACGTAATATCAGTAAAGACAGACATTTGAACTACTATTATTATTTTTTTATTTATTTATTTATAAAATGTACTTTTTAAACAATTAAAACTATTGAGGAAAATAAACAATTATTTCTAGTTTGAATGATGAATTAAAAATATCGCCAGAAAAATTAATACGTCTTTTTTCAAAAAAAAAATTTAGTCTCAAATCTAATTTTAAAATCAATTTAATTAT
>JAPDSC010050786.1:998-12006 GCA_026290005.1 Latrodectus geometricus | reverse complement strand
TCCTAAATTTAATAAAAAAAATATGCGAGAAAAATTAATTTTGCTTTTATTAGGACAAAACTTTTGAAGTAAAATTTTTACAAAAATGATGTTATTAGTAAAGTTAAAATTTATATACATAAATAGGCATTGTGTTGCGAAATATATCAATTGCACTTGAAGTGTGCATTTAATTAATTAAGAGAATTAAAACTCATTGATATTTATTTTGAATTCGGAATTAACAATGTGGTTTTAAAGACTGTAATTATATGATAAGAATTAAATTTTATTCTTAAAATGTGTGCATGCATACTTAAAATATTGAAGATTAGAGGAGAAAAAGTATAATACTTTACTGACCGCCGAAGATGAGTAGCGAGTAAAAAGCAATAATCATCGAGCGAAGCATAATCCTTCTACGCAGTAATGTCCGGTTCACTAGGCAACTCTTTCTATCCGGCACTTACCGTCCAGACTGAATGTCAGGACTAGACTGGGGAATGTTTACACCCATTCTAGATACAGTGCACAAGAAGACGTGGTGGCGCCACTTCTTGTAAGAAAGAAATGTACTCTTTAGGCCATCATTCTTCTCGGGTTATTTATGAATGAAATAAGACCATTCATAGACAAAAGTAATATTGGTTATTTTTAAAGATATTTCCCAATGAATCAAATGAAAGTTATCTTCGTAATTTCTAGTTTAACTTTCTACATGAAGTTTAAAATTTTGTTTAATTAAATTTTCATGATTTTCTTCTTTTGATATCGATTTTCAATGCTTTACAGCTTTTTTGTATGGTTGCTTATGATTTTTTCGACGTTAATAATTTTTGAATTTAGATTGTTGCCACAAAGAATTAATTTTAATTCTAGAATGAAGAAAATATTCCTATATATATATAATTTTCATGAGAAAGGAATTAAACATGCCATTTTAATTTGATAACCTAATCGCGTCTAATCCCAATGTATTTTGCTTTCTTAGTTGAATATGAAATAAAATATCATATGTATTTTAAAAGTCAACGTTAAAGCCAAAGTCAGATTTTTAATATTAAATTAGTTTTAAAATTTGCTTTTAACCCTTCTTTGCATGATTTTTTCTTTATTGGTGAAATTAATCAAGTTGATATGATTCATGTTCAAAATTAAAGGAAAAATGGTTATAAAAATCTTAGTATATATTTATAGTATAAATTTAGCAAAAAACAATATGCTAAAAATTTCCATCATCATCCAAAGTGAGATCATTAGCTTAGTACTAAATAGAAATAAAAGAGGAAAATAACAGAAACACGTGTTACAAGCCTTTCTTCCACTCATTTTCAATTATTTTAACAATAGAAACTCTAATATAATAAAACAAAATTATAAACGAAATCATACGTTTATTGCAACTACAACAAACAGCGGAATGAGACAACTTTAAGCACTGATAATGACACTTGTTTATTTTTGACAGCTATGTTTCTTTTTATGCAATGGACATTAAAAAGGTATCCAAACACGATCAACTTAAAGTGAACTTGTTCTTTTATATAATGTTTGGGCATTATAGGTTATGATGGAAATTTCCACCATTATGCAAAGAAGGGTTAAGAAAACGGATCTAATCTTAATGATTACGTGAAATTATTAATTTTCTAGCTCTTAATCCCACCAGACAACATGTTATCTAAAAAATAAATTTTTTGTGATATCTCTTATCTTTCTTGGTGTTACAATTTGGGTGGCCCGCAGTGTATTTTGTGTTGACAAAACAGGATTAATCATTCTTCTAAATAGAAATCATTGTACATTTGGAATATTCCTTAGTTACTGATTTATGAATATAATTTTAACTAATTTATTTTCTGATTTTATTTTAACTGAAATACATCTAAAATAGCTAAAAATTTTAATTATTTCCAACATATAATCTGGTTTTTTTTTCCAAATTTAAAATTAAAATTTTTATTGTAAAATATAAAATGTAATTTCACTTTATTTAAAATTTAAAGCTAAGAACTCATCAGATGCATTAAAGTTTATTGGGAAATATTGAGGGATGAATTCACATCACCAATCAAAATATCCCCTCTGTGTAAAATACAGAAAATTCTAACCAACAAACAACGTTAAGATATAGTGATCTTACTTAAAATAATATGTGTAGTATTTCTTTTATGTGATATTTTTTTCAAATTACAGAGCTTGTTTTAATTTTTTTCTGTAAGATGCTTCTCTAATTAAATATAATGCCATAGAATTTGATAAAAATTATATATACAGCACTGCAAACAGATAGACAGTACACTATACAGAAGCATACATTCCCTCGTTATGTGTAAGGTGCATAAAGTTTAATTAAAAAATGTTAAAATATACAAATACCACATTATAAATAACACATATAAACATATTAATACTAATTATCTTTGTTCCATATAACATGGGAAAAACACAACGTTTGAATTGAACTAACAATGGCTGAGTAATTTATGATAGTTTTAGCAAATGCTCCTCAAGTATTTATGGAAATAGTTGAGTAATATCATTTGAGAAATTGGCAATTTGATAAGTAATTAATTTAAAAAATATTTTGTGTTATATTTAAACTTTTTTAATGCTTGCGAAAAATAAATATTTTTTCAAGACTGATCAATTTTTGTTCATATTATTTGATGTGTTGTGCGTCTTAAATATTGAACCAGTTTTCATTTCTTAACTTTATTTTTATTTGGTTTACTAATGAAAATCGAGTTTGTCCACTGATTAGCAATCTCGAGTGAACGGATGCATTTTGATGAGATATGACAGTATATAATGTTAAACTGATTATTAACTTTTCAGCTTTTTAGTTTAATGACTAAATAATTTTATAGATG
The DNA here is from genome assembly GCA_026290005.1 of Latrodectus geometricus. NCBI lineage: Eukaryota > Metazoa > Arthropoda > Arachnida > Araneae > Theridiidae > Latrodectus > Latrodectus geometricus. The sequence continues at coordinate 9,154 of JAPDSC010050786.1, read as the reverse complement.
AAAATACATTGTTAATTATTTTTAGAAATTGGGTCTTTATTACCATTGATGTTTTGTAATAAAATCAAAATTGTATTCCAAGACATTAATTGTATGCTGAAGATAAATCTTGGGACTAAGGTAAAAATGATATTGATCAAAACAGAGATTCCAAGACTTTCCTTCTTAAAAATGTGCGCCTTCAGTCAGATCAATTGCATGAATAATTTTGCACGATGTTTGGAAATCAAAATAAACAAATGAGCAGTTATGCAACACATTATACACAAGACTTTTTTAATAAACCATTATATTCTGTAACAATTTACATGTGATATTTTTTTAATATGGCATCTCATCAAATTGCTCCCTGAATATTTTGTAAAATTATTTTATGTTAAACGAATCTGTAATGATAAAACAGGAGGCATACCGTTTTCAAACTTGAGTCTTTAATTGAGGGAAAATATTTCTGGAAAATAATTAAATTAACTAAGCTTATTGATTTCCTCTAGTATTCTATTTCAACGCAAACATTGGAAATCTAATTGAAAAATAAAATTTAACTTTTTTTTTCCTATTGCATTTTTACATACAAGAACCTGTTTTATAATTTATCGTATTATATTAATACTATATAAAATATACGGTTGGGGAAAAAGAAATCCATTATTTTTATGTGAACTTTATGTAACTTCTTTTGGATTCGCTTTGTAAAAAGGTTTAAAACAGTTTTCATGTAGATTTTTAGGTCTTGCGCGTTTCGACTGCTGACATGCGGTTAACTTTGATCACTTTTGATATCTTATATCATTTACAACGATGCTGTATACACATGCGAGGTGCATCTCCAACATCAAAAATACCCGAACGGAATCGACGAAACAAAAATTGTACGTAACTGGTTGTTACAGTCTTATATAGGACGATAAACACCTTTCACAATTTTAGCCACCCGGCTATCTTTTTCGCCGTTACAAGAGAAAAACAAAAATGTATCGAATTTTCTGTTTGTTGTCTTCCATTTTTAAAACCTTGTACTCGTAACTGAATTAATCAAACAAAAAAACCACAAGAGAATATTTTAGTGTCAAATGTCACCTTTCCAACGAGCATAAATCTTAAATTGTTTGACAGATACCTCACGAGATATCGATCACTACTGACGTCTACCGGAAAAAATAATGGATTACTTTTTCCCCAAACTAATATTATTATGTATCAAATCAAATTATATTTATTATACTTCAAGGGGTATTTTATAAATCAGTATTTTATAAAATTGCAAAGGGTCAAGAAAGTTCAAACTCTTTTATTCTGCAAAATGTATACTATGATTATGAAGTGTGTATTTCAAATTTTAAAAGGATTTGAAAAATACTCTATAATGATTGGTCATTACTAAAATATTATAGATTGTCAACTTGAATCTGAAATCTATGTTTTCGCTTTCTATTGATCATTCCTTTGATGGTGTAACAATTTTCTTTGAATTTCATCCTATCATAATAAAACAATTAAAGTAGGGAAATCTATGTGTGTGATCATAGAAACTTGTACTCATATATTCAAACTGTTAATAAAAATAAAAAAAATATATAAAACGTCTAATTTTCGAATTTTTTTTAGACGTATATTTGACTAAAAGTTTCTTTTTAATAAATATCCTGCACTAGTGGTGCATAAAAGGTTGTGATTTTTTTTATAAATTCAGTCTGTAAATCGCAAATAATAAAATATTTAAGCGGCAACTCAGGTGTGTGGTCAATAAATTATGTGGGTTTGTTTCAGCAGAAATTCTTTTCTTTCCGATGATAATTTGCGAAAATTCATGCATAATTTTTTAAGAGACACTTATTTTGCAACATGAATAGTAATTTTTCTTACCTCAGTATGATGTATGCAAGAGATTTTTAATTACAAGGATGATTTCCAAACATTGCCGGCTCAATATCGAATTTAACTGACTTTTGCTTTTTATAGCGATGTTATAAATCATCCCAACATATATATATATCATGAATTTTTTCACTCATGCCATGAATTTAGCGCTTTTCGGATTTTATCCAAAAGTAGACTGAATATAATCCTTTTACTTGTGCAAAACTAATCCGTTGAATGTTTTTTCACTGGTATTGTAAGTTATCAAATGTTTTAATATATTAAATGGATATTTGAAGAAACTCTACGAAACTTTTTAACTACATTAATTGTTTATAATTTTCATTTGTAAAATTTTTGTTTTCAATGTTTTACTTAAAATTATGTTTTCGAACTCTTTTGAAAAGTGATTCGTTTTCCACTTAGTTTTGATTCACTTTCTCTAAGAATTCTAGAAGAAAGAAATAAAGTTTCTTAATTTTCCCTACAATATATAGATCTTAAAGTTATAAAAATATTATTAGGTAAATTTTATCAGCAATTAACCTATACAACAATGGACAGCCAATGGCTGAGTGATTAGTGTTCCTGACCTGTTGGTCCCTGGTTCGAATCCCGGTTTGGGCATGGATGTTCCTTTTTCTCTCTCTCTGTTTTTCTTTGTCTTTTCTTCTGCTATGATGGCTAAATGTGACCCACCCTATGACTTGTTTCACAGGTGTCCACCAGGTAATGCTAAATGAGTAGCAGTTTACGGCCTTGTTGTGGCGAAGGGTTAATAACCCAGAGCCCACTATTAGAAAAAAAAAACAATTCATAGCCTATAATATCGTTCTATGGGTTCTATACCTTAGAATCTATAATTAAGAAGTATACAATTCCTTGTTAAGTTAAATTAAAAAGGAAATAAAATTTTGAACTATATAAATAATTAAGTATTTATTCCTATGTATTGAAACTTTTCCTCCTTTTCTATCAAGTTAAATTTCAAAAGCTTTAGGTACATACAAAATTAAAATATATATATGAAATATTTTCTATATTGTTTATTATTACTTTAGCATTATGAGTCAATAAAGTTATTGTTTTTGAATAATTATTACAATAGACTGAATATATGTGAATGTACTACATCAACTAAAAACAAAAAAAAAATATTTCTAAAATACATGCCATCTTCCCATTACCTATTTGGATAACTCAATAAAATGTTAAATCTAACTCTAGCTCTACCCTTTGTCGCCATGACTTGTGTTTGAATCGATGCATTGTAATTTCTGATAAGATGTTAAGAAAGGACTCTTAAGATCAAACTGATGAGATGATTAATGAAATAAATGAAGATTCGTTATTATATCGAAAAGAAATATGATCTTAATCTCTTCTTAAAAAGGAAAAGCATAGAAATCATCATATTAATTATGAACATATATATATTTGGTATCAGTATTTAGAATAAATTCCTATTTCGATTATTTCAAATCGATATATTTCAATTTAAAATAAATTTTTATAGTCTGAAATCTATTATTTGTGGCATTTAAAAGAATCTAATGGGTATCGAGAGAGAAAAAAGTCTAGTGTAAAATATAAAAAGATAATTTGAAACTAAAAAATCTCATTTTTTATTTTTTTAATAATTTGTTATTTCATTTTTCTTTATTGGGCTGAATAAAACTTAAGAACTATGCAAAACACATTTTACTACACTAAACAGATTGCAAAAACATTTCAAAATTTTATATGCTTAGTGTCATTTATAAAATATAATGTATATTATATTTAGACACTTACTATTTTGTAATTCTACACCATAATTTTGAAAACAAAATTAAGAGTTTATAATCAAATAACTGCGCCGCAAATTTTGAGGGATAACTATTGTCGTAAAACTAAGGTAGAGTTTCAAATAGGAAATATATCATATAATGGGTTATTTTATTTTTCACCTCATTCATTAGGAACATCACCTTTTAAAAAAAACAACATAATCATGTCAGAATACCTGTTCTATTTTTGGGAAAGAAATCAAACTGAAAAGAAGATGAGCATTTCGTCTCTCATGTGATCATTTTGATGTTAACCCTTCTTTGCATGAATTTTCTTTATTGGTGAAATAAATCAAGTTGATATAATTCATGTTCAAAATTAAAGGAAAAATGGTTAAAAAAATCTTAGTATATATTTATAGTATAAATTTAGCAAAAAACAATATGCTAAAAATTTCCATCATCATCCAAAGTGAGATCATTAGCTTAGTACTAAATAGAAATAAAAGAGGAAAATAACAGAAACACGTGTTACAAACCTTTCTTCCACTCATTTTCCATTTTTTAGCAATAGAAACTCTAATACAATAAAACAAAATTATAAACGAAATCATACGTTTATTGCAACTACAACAAACAGCGGAATGAGACAACTTTAAGCACTGTTAATGACACTTGTTTATTTTTGACAGCTATGTTTCTTTTTATGCAATGGACATTCAAAAGGTATCCAAACACGATCAACTTAAAGTGAACTTGTTCTTTTATATAATTTTTGGGCATTATAGATTATGATGGAAATTTTCACCATTATGCAAAGAAGGGTTAATGACGTAGCAGTACTCTAATGAAAGTTAGGAATAACTGTTTACAAGCATTGCTTGATAAAGGTTCGTCTCAAGTGCTAAAGAAACTGCAATCAGAAGAAACGATTTTTACTTAATGACATTCAATGGATAGGATTCAATAAGCGAGAAGATGCATTGAGCCACAGAAAGGAATCAGGAAGAATTGTAGGAATACAAAAATTGTGACGGTGAGTAAAAAATGAATAACAAGAGTGATGAATTGACTTTATAAATATTCACACCAAAATGGGTAAACATTCCCTTGTGTATCAGGTGGCATACAAAAAATGGGCTTTCTTATGAAACATTTGAAGCTATTAAATAGTATAATTGTTTCAATTAAACCAAGATTACAAAGAGGACTTCACAATGAAGAAATCTTCTTACGACCCACGTAAAAAAAGATATTTGGTCTGCTCTTAATTACGTATTCATTTCTCTGGAAAAAGTTTATCATACATATCGCAATATATTTCATTATAAATGCATTTTAGTTTCAGTTTTGCAATGGATTATTCTATCAGAACACAAGATATCTATTAGAATATATTATTTCTTTAAGAAGATAGATTGTATTTTTCATTTTTCAGTAAATTTTGCAATGAATTTACTTGTCAAAATTTCAATTGTTGTCCTAATGTGTTAGTAATATATATAGCTATAATTTATTATCAATTACAAATATATTTAAGCTTAAAAATATGATTATGAAAATGAATTTAAATACATGAAATATACGTTTTATATTAGCAAGCGATTAAACCATTTTTAATAGAGTAAAATTACTTTAAACTCTAATTACAATTAATGTAGTTTAAGAACAAGGGAATTTTAACAAAGGACTTTTTAAATCTTAGAATTTATTATAAATCTCATGAGGAAGTGATGGTAGATATATATGCTACGACCAAAGTCCGAAGTTCGGCCAGTTCCCGAATTTGCCTGTCAAACTGTACATTGGCCAGGGCATGTGGCACATATCCGATTGTACTGGAAATGAATAACATATACGCGACTTTGGCATACCGCTTCCGGAAGTACTCGGAAGTGCCTGGCTAATGTTCGATGTGCTGAAGCAAGACTGTTCGGTAGGAGGCAGAGCTGTTGATTCAGGTGTGACGACAGCATGCACATGCTTGCTTACAAAATCAAGGTGTCAAGATGCTAAATAAATCAGATGCAAAATTTACACGAGCGAAAGTTGCAGATAATGTCCGCGTACCAGATGTTGACAGAGGATCCAGGAGTTGCCAAGAGAATCGATGGTGACAAGCTAGGAACAGAACACGGTGCTCTCAAGCAAATGTACTACAGAAATGAGTTTTCCATTTCGCAAGAGGCGTCCGTTGATAAAAAGGATATCTTCAAGATCTTTAAATCTGCTGTAGGAGCAGTGTGTTTGGCAATAGCTTTGGTGGGATTGTATCGTTGACCATGACTAGCGTGGTTGTCATTTGTTCTCTAAACTATCCGGCAATCTACATTAAAATCCATGCTTTGTCGATCTGTGATATTCTTCATCACTTGGCACCATTGTAGATTGGAGTCACGGGTGTTTCAATTTTAAAGGCAGCACAAGGAAAGGGCATTTTGATTTGAGATTCGTCGCATAACTTTCCGATTATAGAGTCACTGCATGGTTAATGGCCTTGCGCTTTTGTTTCGATTTAGGATCGTTTGGTTATGGAATTTCACTTAACGTTTGTGCCAAATTTCTTGGGTGTACATTTTCTTCCTTTATGATGCCCTATTTTCAATGTTCTTGAGTGTATTTTAATTCTTTTAATATAAGATTATTTCTATATTTACAGAGACAGCGAAAATTTAGAGAATTTATTAAGAAATAAACTCGTGCAATGGATTTCTAACATGCCCTGTTTTCAGTTACATTGGAAACATTTTAGAAAGACTTGAAAAATTTGAATAATTAATTTGACACTATTGTTCGGAAAAATTACTTAAGTAGTACGATTTTTATTAACGCTTTGCCGCATTGAATCTAAAATCATTGTATTTATAGAGATATGTCATACATATGTTTTTAAAATGTTTTTAAGAAAATTTGATGCATATATTTATATGCAGATGTATTTAGAAATTTATTTCGTTTTAGCAGAATTTGATTTGAGCTTTTATTATTTCTGGAATAATTATGTTTAAAATTAAAATATAGATAATTAACTTATTTTACAAGCATAACTGCGGGTATGTGTTGTTATCTAGTATACAATTCAAATCATTTTTTTTTACTATAACCAAAACTATTGTAGAATACAAATAGGAAAGGATACAATATTAATGTTCTTAAACAAAATTAATTAAAATCGTAAACATATATGTAAAACTTAAAAGCATATAGAGAAAAATCATCTTTTATCTTTATTTCAATTCTAATGAATCTAGAATTCAGTTGAATAATTGATTTATAGAATTATGGAATAATTTTTTTTTTCAGAAATCAATTTTTAAACAATCTTTCTTTGTGGTAATTTAAATGCATCATCGCAATCCATTTTGAATTGAAAGTCATTTTGTAGACTATTATTTAATGATGTGAAACTACTTAACAATGCAAAGTTGTTCCATTTTTGCTTTAAAGAGAAATGATTTTACTTTGATGATTTCTTAAAAGTCCTGTAATTGAAAACAAATGGCTTCTCATTTATAAGTCTAGAAAGAAAGACAGTTTATAAATGATTCAGAAGGAAATGAAGAAATAGGACATTCGGACATGCAGAGGATATTATCATATGCGTTTCAGTTTTTTTCTTTTTGGGATATAATTATAATTGTCTTTACAGTTTTTTTTCCATATTTGCAAAAAGATGAAACACATATTACTTATTAGTTCTCACAGATTCATATTGAGTTTATAGTACGATATTTATTATTTTAAGAAAAGGATAATTTATTTTTATACATAAAATCAATGAGATACCATGCATAATCAAATATTGTGAAAGAAACTTCTTAATATAGAACAGAAAAGTTTTATGGTTTCCAAGTTAATATAAATACATGTTTTACACATCACATAAAAATAAGTTTTCTATAATTTATCAAAATGTTTTGTCTTTGATCTGGTAGCCAACATGTATAATAGAAATGACCAGATAAAATTGGATCTTTAGAAAACAACTGGCCCATCTGTCAGTTTATTGAAAAGTAGAACGAACTAAAATTCAGAGATGTGTAATAAAATATTTTAAGTGATTATTTAGAAGTCTTGATTTGAATATCAACTTAGAAAATATTTCAGAGCACTTCTTGTCTTAAAAGTAATTTGAACCTTCTTAACTTATTAGGAGGGAGGATTGAAGTAAGCAGATTACTTACTGTGAATTGCTTTTGGTAGTAATAATTATACAAAGTGTTATCATTGCTTTTTCTATAATATGGTAATGCTTTTTATAGTTAGAAATCATTCAATATTTCACTATAACAGAGAACATGATGTCTCTGCAATTGAAATAGTAATTCAAATTTCCATGTAGAAGTTTCTGTGATCAACCAAATATATATCATTTGAAAATTGGACACCGATTTGTCTTTATGGATTTAATACAGATGTATCAGTGATGGTGTTGTATCCCAAGAAATAAAATGCAGCTTGTATTAGAAACACTTATCCCTCCATTCATGAGTCAAGGTGTGGAAATTTTAATCCTCATGTGACGTA
>JAPDSC010050777.1:53043-63696 GCA_026290005.1 Latrodectus geometricus | reverse complement strand
TATATATATATATATATATATATATATATATATATATATATATATATTACTTAGACTTTCGCCTTAGACCTAGCGCAGTGTTAATACAGTGACTCTAAGTAGAATACTAGTGTGTCACTATTATTAGACTTAGTTTCCAAAGTTGGTTATTTCACTTTTGTTATCTGCAAGCATTTCTTGAAGTGGGTACTTAAGTGTTTTCAAGATTTTGTTTCTTACGATATATGAATTTGTATGTTATTCATGTTTTCTCGAAAAGCAATTCCATTTGGTTGATAAAAAATTTATAACAATTTCAGATATTTGGCTGTCTAATACGACATTTCAAATTGACATTTACAAATTTAATGTTACGATTTAGATGTTTACATACAAATTGTAAATTGGTATTACATATTGTAGAGCAAAAAATTGATATTTAATACGACCTCATTAGAGATTTAAATTCTATTTTAAATTAGAGCAATCACACGAGATTAAAGCAATTTTGAAATCATAATTGTTTCTAATAAGTTGAAAAATAACGTCAATTTATGCAGTTTAACTGATTAAAAATATTTCAAAAATATAATTAATGTGAAAAGAATGAATAAATAAGGACTATATTTGTTCAGTTTTATATATATACTTTTAAATCATAAGAGTAACTTCCTTATTTTATGGTTCAATTACAAGAGTAAATATTTTATCGAAACTTGATACCATAGACATGCATTTTAAATCAACGCTGGCTATCGTAAACATCAAAATAGAGAATTTGAGGATAAATCCCATGATTTCACTAGACGTGTTGCGCGAAGTAGATCTCTCATAAACATCCCCAGCCACCTCAGAAAGCACTGAACAAATAACAGTTCGCTGCGAAACTCTGATTCACCACTCCTTGCTCGAGATGCATTTCTCGATTGCGCATTCCAAATCGAGCTTTCCGTTTAAACTGTTGAACAAACGGATTCCTATATCGCCAAGTCTGTATATGCATATGTAAATATACTTAGCGGACAACATACGGGTTCTTCGCATCCTTTCCATACACATACCATCAACCGTGGAACATTTATATATATATATATATTATTATATATATATATTCAAAGAGCCGATACAAATCGAAGGTATTCGCACCTCCAGCATTCCCAAACAGCGATATGCCGCTCATTGGCGAAGTCTTCAACCCCAGCGTCCAGACCTCCGGTAGTGGTTACCATGGCAACTTGTATTCCCATCTGGATGTGCACGCCAACTCATCTTTCAGTCACGCTAAAAATTTCGAGTAGAGATGGGATGGATAGGGGGGGGGGAAGATTTCCCTCTCCTACCAATAGAGAGTACCCCCGTTTTTTTTTCTTCTTCGTGGAACTAGGAATGAAAAGTCAAGGGGTTGATATCGTTCCATGTATCATCTTCCCTTCTTTTTCTAAAGTCTGTTCTCGTTCCTTCTAATATCTGTTCTTATTTCAAACTGGGGATTCCCTAAATCTTTTATGTGAAACTGAGATGGCCCATCTCACGGTATGAGTTGGAAGGAGGAAGTTTCTTCAAAAATGAGTTGGGCTTAAAAAAAGGTAGGAAGAATAACTTTTCAATGTGCTTTTAGCTTTCTTTCTCTCTTTTTCTGCCGTTTATTTGAGAGCCTTTCTTACTTGATGGATGCCTTTGGGAATAAGCATTTTTCCTGCAGACGTCTATAGAGAGACAGGTTTGAGTGCTTTGTCTATACAGTACGTAGTGGATTATATAATACTTATGAGTCTTTTAGAATGATGTTTATAATAGTAAAGAAAAATCATTTATACGAAGCAACCATATGGTGAAATACATATCATCACATTTACATATTAATTTGGTTTAAAGAGGCATTTGGCAAATTTTGTTTTTAATTATATTCCTTTTGCTTGTGTAAACTTGTTCAATTTACTATTTTAAACCAACACATGATTGAAAAGACAACGTGTACATAGTGTACTATATAAATATATAAGATCAGATGATGCTTAATGATGATTAATGGAATAAGTTTATTTTGCATACATAGTTTAAATGAGCTTTAGGTTTTACTTTTGTTAAAATGTTAAAAAAAAAGAGTTTTTATTAATAATCATTTGAAAAAAAATCATCTTCTGATTATAAAACTGATTGTTTTTATGAATATTAGCAATAAAACTAATATTTTTAATGATATTTTTAGAACATCCTAAGAAATGAGCTATATAAAATAATTGAACTATATATAAATTATTACTAATTAAAAGAACATTACAAAAAAATTTGACGTTTAAATAAATACATTTTACATCTTATTACAATAATAAATTAGTGATATATTCTTTATTTAAAAACTAAATATATAATTTTATTATTTTACTTAATAGAATTAATATGATATTTTATTATATTATTTTATTATATTACCTATACATTATTCACTTATGTATTTATCAAAATGCAATTATTTATTGGAGAATCTCCCCTCCCTTATCAAGTATTTTTTTTTGTTTGTATTACTTATTTTAAATCTGAACAACTATTTAAAATGTGTTTAGATTTTACTTATTTTAGAGTGTCTGTTGCCTGCTGCTTTTATTTCAGAAAAATTTTAATACCATTTTGAGCTCTCCAATTTTTTTAGGTTAATATTTTAAGATGAATTTAATTTTTTAAGATGTGTAATTATCGACTAAAAATTTCCGATAATACAAACTGAATAGCTACATTACATAGATATGGCAATTTAAGAAAATTCTTTACTGTAAGACAGCGAAACCTTTTTTTTCTGATATTATAGCTGATTCTGTTATTTATTGCTTTATATTTGCTTTTCATACATATATTTTCTGAGTATTTAATGCATTTAACACCTTTATCTACGTACATATTTTTCTATAATTATTCGGTATTGTGCTCCTGTTATTTTTTTAAAATCTCTACCAAACATGGTGAATAGCTCACTGCTTAATTCTCGATCGATTTTCTTAATCATATATTAGTTACAATTAATTATATTAAACAAAAACGAAAGTCAAACTTATGAGATAATCAATTCCTATGTATATTAGATACTCGTATATGAATATAATATGATATAAAACATATTATTTATTTAAAAGACATCAAAACTTAACAAACAAAATCTCCATAAGCAAATAATTTATTTAATGGCTGTAAAACTTACAGACTATGAAACATTTTAAACTGCTATTATTGAGTAAGATATTAAATCAAAAGAGCTTTTGGAATGCTAAAGATGGGATGTTAATTTAATAAATATTAAATTTCACTTAATATTTATAGGGGTAACATCAAATCAATTTGTTTTTTAGTATTTTCATTATTGGATGAGTTCTTATGAGTGAAACACGTGGGAACTCTATCGCAAATGCCCATTAACCGAAAGGATAAATTTCCACAGAACTTTTTCAAGCGAGTCATTTTACGGTGGAGGAGGATTTATTACAGAAATAAGGGGCGGGTGAGTGGGAGGTCACGTCATTGTTTTCGTCGGGGAATGGAACAGCTAGAATTTCCATGCTTCCCGTAACTACAAACCTGATAACCGAACCGTTTCCCTTATTTTTTTTGGTTTTGAAATCCCATTGTTCGGCTATCCTTTGTTTAAACGCATTCTCGAAATCGGGAAGCCAACTTTTAATTAAAATCGAGAGAATTTGGGAATTTTTTTTTCTTTGTTTTGTTTGCGTCTTCATCTTTTTTTTATGAAAAAAATGAAGAGAAAAGATAATTTTTTTTTGCAGTCCTTTGTTGTCGTTTTTGTGGACGTATTTGTAACTCGTGAAATTCCCGAGTGTTATTATTCCCGTTTTTATTTAACTCTTCTTTTAAAAATTTTAATATTACAGAACCAAAAAAAGAACTCATAATGGGAAAGTGTACAGAAAGTAAATTGTTCTAGAAAAAATGTATTATTCTCTCTCGCGCTTTTATTTATTATTATTTTTTTTACAAGACAAGTGTAATTAATAAGAATGTTTATTTTATAAATATTAAAGCATATTAATATTTAAACATTCATGTAGACACCATTTAAATTTTTTTTCAAGTATTTAAGCAAGAACTATTTAAAATGCTTTCTTGTAACAAAATATTTTGTAGTATCAAATTTAAAAAAAATGCATTTTTATAACACTAAATAAAATTTATCCTGTCTTTTAGCCTATTTTTCATAAGACTCTGTCTTTACCATTTAATGTTTGAATCTCTGTGTTCGTGATTCAGGTGAAAGTGGAATATTGTTCTTAATATTATCCGTTATCTTGTATCCAAACATTTCTAAAAGGGCATTAAAAATTGATAACACGTAATAAGTACATAATACCTAATACATAACATTTTAAATTCCTGATTCTTTTACCGATAATCATGTAATTGCTTTTTTTATTTTCTAAATTATTTTTTTAAAAATAGGCTATATATTCTTTAAAAATGTCGTATAAGTTGTTATCACGATATTTATGCTTGAATACCACAAAATATTTTTTAAAATTTGACTTATATAATTCGGTACTACAAATTTTATACTGTTGAGCGTATATTAGAAGACTAGTCTTAAGTTAGTATTATTTTAATCAAAAATCATTGGATAGCATATTTAAAAATATCTTAAATGACATCAGTTTCAAAGAATTTGAATTCATATCATTAATATTTCTCTAAATTTCTTTCCAATAAATTGGTTTAACTTTGGAACGCCTACATATATTTTTTAAATTTATGCATTAACTTTGGCAATCGTTTAAATGTACAAATTTTTAAAGACAGGACAATAATATTTAATAGCTAATCAAATGTGTACTTGGTATTGCAAATTCAATTAAAAATATTATAGAAATCATGTTTTAGTTTGAAAAGAATTCTTAGTACTGACAACAATTTCTAACAATAAAAGCAACAATCACTAATAATTTATTTACATAAAATATATAAAGTTTTTATGAAATATATGAATCAAAATTTTATGAAAATTTTAATAAAAATAAAATGCATAAAATTTTTATGAAAATTCATAATGATTATATTATAAATTTACATAAAATTCATAAAATTATTAGAAATTTTATGAAAAAAATAAAAGATTTTTTTTATCATAAAACTCACTATAATTTTATAAAAAAAAATTATTTTTGAAGATCTTTGTTGTTTGCTGTATTCTAAATGATTCCATAATAATATTTATATAAATTTATATAAAAAATGTATTATATAAAAAAGCAGATATATAAATATTTTGTGAGAAAAATACTGGTGAGAGAAAAATGTGTGAGAATAAATGTGTGACTGTAACCTGTAATCATCAACTTTCCCCGATTATTTGACTCCACTTGTGGATGAGGAAGTCATGGTAGAGTGATTCAAAGAAAGGTGGGGAAAAAAAGGAAGTTCTAAACAATACAACATTAAAAAAACAGTGGTGTGAAAATCTTCATCCTATGTTTTTTTTTTACCCCTTTCTTTAAATAATATATTTCATATTTAAATTTTAAATAGTAATATATTGATCCACATAATTTGCATTATTCAAATAATTTGTTCTCGTTGATAATTATTTTAAACTATTTTGATTTACTCTCATTTTTCATTTCATCAAATTTTAATGGAACATCACATGTTTTTACAAACATAAAAGTTGACTTTAACATAAAAGTTGACACACATAAAAGTTGACTTTAACATATTACGATGATTGTATTACTTATTAACCACTTTTAAAATTAGATTTATAAAAAAATTCTAAGAGCTACTATAAGACATACTCTTAAGATTCGGTATCACTAAATTCTAATTAGAATTAGCGAGCGATTTAGTGGCTTTACCAAGTCTAAATTGCTAAAATTTATTTAATCAGTGAGTAACACTGCCCATAAATAGCTTTGGAGAGTATCAACGGTGAAATTCTGGTGACTGAAATCCATGATCAAGTGAAAAATTCCCTTAAATTAACACCCATTCCGAACTTTTATTGTTCACAGGAGAATTAGTAGCAACTTGTAACAAGAAAACATGCGTGGTGGACCCGACGGACAGGGAATAGATTCTTACTCCAGATTTCTATAAATCCCATCTGTATGGCGAATTTTAACAACATCATGAACTTAATTTATTGCTTTTTGGCGATGTAAATTTGCATTGTTAAAATTTGATCTCTTATGTATTTCATAATTTGCACAACAATTAATAGTAACATTCTAAATAGATGTTATGTTTTTACATTAGAATGGGGGACAAAATAAATAACATTCTAAAAATAATCACAAGCATTGTTTTAAAATACAATGCATTGTAATAATAATTTTGAAATTTTCGAAGTAATCAATGAAATAGTAATTAGTTTTAAAGATATAAATGTTGATAACTACCTAAGAATTGCATATAATATTTAATTGCATCTAAACTGTATCACGCGATTAGACTCTATCACCATTAACATAAAACTTGCTAACAATGGTTATGTTTTTACATTAAGATGGGTGACAAAATAAATAACATTCTAAAAATTATTAGAATATGATTCTAGTCGTGAAAATTACATCGAAATTATATAAATTACATCTTAAGAAATAAATATACTGACATTTTTTATTTTTTTCCTTACGCTTAAATATTGTCAATATTTAGAAATGTCCCGTCAAAAAGCTTAAATAACACAGATATAAAATTCTTTGAAATGAATTCAAATGTTTAAATATAGTGTTTTCTCTTATGAAAAATTATTTCATGCTTGATTTGACATGCATTTTTAATTTCCTTTTTAAATTAAAAACGGCTATACATCTTAGATCTTAATATATTTATTTAATATAAAAAATATATATACATAGCAACTTTAACAAATTTTATTCAAAAACTATTTGTTTTATATTTTAAAAAAAGAAACTACATAAATTTAATATAACCAAAATATATTTGAGAAATTATAGTAATACTTATAATAAGTACATTTTCATTAAAACAACAGAATATTCGCCCTGATTCAACGGATGTATTTTATTAAAAGCTACTGAAAAAATAACTAAGCGCATTTATAATTATTTTTTATAAAATTATACGAAGGGAATTTATAAAAGAATTATTCCCCTATTAAAATAATAATAAAATGAATATCAAAGTTATTTTCCTTTAACTAGAATAGCTCATAAAAAAAAACGTAATCTGTTCTTCGAGCTTTGAAAATTGCTAGTTAATAAAATTTATAAAAATGACCACGATGAACTTATTAAATAAACCCTCCATATCTGTGTCTGGAATTAACCAAGAAAAGCTTCTTATGCTATTACTGATTCATGAAATTAGAAAAAGAACATTTTGTTATTATTCTTACATCGAAAACTCCCATAATTCCTAGCATAATTTTCCCCACCTTAATTCAGGTTATGTAAGCCTCCGATTTTCAGCGTTATGTTGTTTGAATTTTTAAATACATGTTTTTGTATGGAAACAGAAGCAAGTCTAATCCTGTTCTTAATGACAACCAAAACTTTGACATTTTCAAACCAAAAATACTTTTTTTTTATTTTGTTCGCTGTAAAAGAAGAGAAACGTGCGTGGAAAAAATGTAACAAACACATATTTTTAATTACATTTTTCTCGCGATAATATGTCAAAGGTTTTAGGTAGGGATTATTTTCTCATTAAGGAGAAGAGGGATTGAGGGCGAGAAAAACGAATAAGAATTGCGGCAATATGAGAAAATCTTGAGATGTTTCGCTGTTTTTTTTTTAATTGTTAGTTGCAAAACTTGCAGATGATAGAATAATTCTTTTGTAACACATGGTGTGCGAAAGTTTAAGTAAATCAATTTTATAATTCTTTTCAAAAAGTAAATTAGAATCTGAGGAAAATATAATTTCCTTTTAAAATGCTATATCACATCTTTGAGAAGTAATGACAAGTAGAATGTAATGTAGTTAATACGGGAGAAATAATCAAATAATTTTTATTTTTGATACTAATTTATGTCAATAGAAATTTTTATTTAAGCTAAAAATTTTTAAATTTCTTTTGAAAAATATATTTGCATAGTATATTATATTAGTTTGGAGAAAAAGTAATCCATTATTTTTTCGGTAGACGTCTGTAGTGATCGATATTTCGTGAAGTATCTATCAAACAATTTCAGATGTATGCTCGTTGGAAAGGTGACATTTGACACTAAAATATCCTCTTGCGGTTTTTTGTTTGATTAATTCAGTTACGAGTACAAGGTTTTAAAAATGGAAGACAACAAACAAAAAATTCGATACCTTTTCGTTTTTCTCTTGTAACGGCGAAAAAGATAGCCGGGTGGCTAAAATTGTGAAAGGTGTTTATCATCCTATATAAGACTGTAACAACCAGTTACGTACAATTTTTGCTTCGTCGATTCCGTTCAGGTATTTTCAATGTTAGAGATGCACCTCGCATGTGGATACAGCATCGTCGAAAATGTCTACACGAAACCTAAAAATCTACACGAAAGCTGTTTTAAACCTTTTTACAAAATGAATCCAAAAGAAGTTACATAAAGTTCACGTAAAAATAATGGATTTTTTCCCCAACTTAATATTTGCATTGTATAATAGAATCGTAGATGCCACTTAATTTGTATTTCTAATATATTTTAAGTAATTGCTTAAAATATTGTATTTGAAACATTTGATAGTAAACAGTAAATTATTAACTATAAAACTTAATTATGAAAAATCTGTTAATTGAATATAATTTTCAGTTAAAAAATGTTTTTCGAAGTAATTAATTAGATATTAAAATAATAAATATTTTTAAAGATATAAATGTTAATAAATGCTAAGACTTGCATAGGATATATTTAATTGCTTCTAAACAGTATCACGTGATTAGACTGTATCATCATTATTTACTTAAAATTTGCTAATAGTCGTTATGTTTTTACATTAGGATAGGTGGTAAAATAAATAACATTCTAAAAACAATCACAAACATTCTTTTAAAATATAATGCATTGTAATAACAAATTCATATTCATTAAATCACTTTGGTATTTCAAATATTAATGCCAGTCTTAATATTAATTGTCTTGTTAGAAATCTTGTGCCATTAAAATTCTATGTCTGCTATATTTTGTTATTGAATTCCAATTTACTATCGAATAATAAATCCCCATTGTATTTGAACTAATATTAAGTTGTCGATTGTTGAAGTTACGATACAAGTTGAATTTATATAATTCACAATCTTATCAAACATTGTTGCATTGTAAGACAAATGAACTTAATAATAAGAGTGAAATTTCAATGTCAGAAAAATGGGATCACAAATCTAGATGTAATCTGCATGCAGCATATTATGTTTCAAATTTATGAAAAACTAGTTTAACATATAATTACTGAAAGAAAAGTTTTAAAAATATTAAAATAGAAAACAGATTACATTGAGAATTCTCTTTAAAACTGTAGAATTTGTAGCTTGTCCGCCTTTTGAAGTTTCGATAGTCACCAAATTTTGTCGATCAAAATCCTTTTTTGAAGATGAAAATAGGGAAAACAGGGAACATAAGAGTAGACTTAGAATATTTTGCTATTATACAAAATAGAATTTTTATTGATGAATATATACGTGCATGTTATAGACAAAAACTAAATGAAAATCAACTTTTCATTAATATTATTATTAAGTTTAATTAAGGAAAAGAGAAAACTATAAAAGTTAATATTATTAAAATATTTTATAAAAAAAATAGATTTTTAACCTTTATTAAATTTTATTAAAATAAGTAGAGTTGAAACATAGATTTTAATAATTAAGTCGCAAAATAAAAATTGCATTTCTATACTATTTTATAAGGGATATTTAGTTCAGAATTTCTTTTACACATTAAAATTTCATTTTTACTTTAAATGCTTTAAAAATATTACATTCTTAAGTTAAAAATTTGGAATATATTCTGCAATGAGTATTTTCTACTTAGCAGCAAAATTTGTTGTTAAAAAGTGCTTTTTAAATTTTTATAATGAGCTTCGTTAAGTGAAAGTCAGGAAAGTAAATTGCAAAAGAAAAGAAAAAATATTTCCTTTTTTTTCTCGAGATTTCCTCGCATTTTTATGAATACATACGTGTGAAACTTAACAGGATTAATTGTTGGTGTTCAAAGTAAGACCCCATGGCGATATTAGTACTACGAGGTGGTTAAATTTGTGTGCTGTGAGTGTTTTTCTATTCAACATGGAGCTGTAACTTCCGTAATTGATATGAAAAATGCGGGAGATTTTATTTTGATTAAGATAACTTTCACGTAAAATTTTACTAAAGGCCCAATTATACAATGATTTTTATGCTCATAAAAAGGATTTTGAGTTGAAACTTTTAAAAATACGTTTTGTAAACGTATGATGCTCTGTTTGCTTAGTTGAATAAAACCTAATTGTAGAAGCATAGTGGTAGAAAAATTGACTTGCAGTTATTTTTTTAACGAGTTAAAGTTAACACTGAGTTATTGTAATTGCCATTAAAATATTTGACACTAAAAGTATAGAAAAAGCATAGATTATTTTTAGTAAAGGATTTGCGTTACATGTTAAATTAAAATTGTAATAATTATTATTCAAACAGTTTGCATATTATTTATATTAGAAATAATTATATATATATATATATATATATATATATATATATATATATATATAT